>ML800704.1:42722-58191 GCA_009831015.1 Picea engelmannii
AGGATTATGTCTATGCCATGAAAGCTATTGTGTCCACTCTTTTTCGTGTGATATCTTTCCCTCACGATGGAAGAATTGTGACTGTTGATCAACTTTCATTCATTGACCCCGACTGGATTGCCTCCCTAAATGGTTCTTATATGTAGACGGTATCGCCCCTGCCACAGGTCAATTATGTGGCATTGTCACCCATGGTTTCAACTTCTGATGACTTAGATCCAGTAGTTGACATGGTGATCTCTTTGATAGGTTTGTTAGAGCATGATCTCTTTACTCCTGTCCTGACCCTTGACATGGTGTCCTTCCAGAGTGTGTTTCTTCCTTCCAGTGAAGACCTCTTGGAAGCCATGACCGAGTTTTGTCCCTTGACATGGTGTCATTCCGGAGCATTGTCCTCTTGGAATCCATGATCAAGAAGAGAGACTCCGAGGATAGTTTTTTCGTCTCTGAGGCAACCTCATTAAAAAATGAAACAGAGGTCTTTGAGCATGGTTTTTTTATTTCAAGCTCGCTAAAAAATGAAACCACTTACAAGGATAGTTTTTTCGTCTCTGCGGCAACCTCATTAAAAAATGAAACAGAGGTTACGAGCATAGTTCTTGTTTCTGTGCCAAGCTCGTTAAAAAATGAAATAGTTTTTCCCCCTCTCTATTTGAGTCAAGTCCTTCGTCTAGTATTTGAAGATTCATTTCATTCTCCTTTGCAATTGGATGAAATGAAGCTTGGGGGGCGTCTTCCTCAGCCTCTGGACTTCATGCTGAAGTTGAGCCGCTAGCTTCTTAAATTGGGGGCTAAGTACCAACCATCCATGTGTTATGCGTTGAGAAGTCCAAGCATAGTTTTCTATGGTTCAAGCTTGTGTAAAAATGAAACCACTTACCTCAAGCACAGTTTCCTTTGGTTCAAGCTTGTGTAAAACTGAAACCAGGTCCAAGCATAGTTTCCTCTGGTTCAAGCTTGTGTAAAAATGAAACCAGGTCCAAGCATAGTTTCCTTTGGTTCAAGCTTGTGTAAAAAATGAAACCAGGTCCAAGCATAGTTTTGTTTTGTTTTAAATCTTGCGTAAAAATGAAAACAATCCCGGGCTTAGTCTTTGTTCTTTCTCATGCTCGTAAATACATGAGAATAAGTTACCGAGCTTAGTCTTTGTTCTTTCTTGTGCTCGTAAATACGTGAGAATGCAACCGAGTATACTTTTATCACTTTTTTGGACTCGTAAAGGTTATATGAAAAAGGAACCCACTGGAGTTCCCTTTAAGCTCTTTTTAGACTCTCTAAACATGAAAATATTGTTGAGCGACCTTGTTCTCTTCACGCTCGTTAAAGTATTTGAAGAAAACGTCTGTTGAGCGATAATTTATCTCTTTTTCGGTCTCATCAGACTACTTTACGAAAAAGGAACTGAGAGAGTTCTCTTTAAGTGTTTTCCAGACTCTATAAACATGAAAAACCCCTGATTTTTCTTTCTTTGTACTCGTTAAACAAACATCGAAAGGCCCATATGGGACCGAACCACTCCTTCTTAGGGTTCGTTAAACATACTCCGAGGGACTCATCTGAAGGATGATCTTAAATTGACAAACATATGTTATCCTCCTCAAGCTTGCGTAAAAATAAAGAGGTACTCGCCAGAAATGGTGGGGGGAAAATTGGGAAAGAAATGTGTCTAAACCTGTATTCCATGGAAGAATCGCTTTTGAACATGACACCCTTTCACTCGCCTTGTGTCTAGGTTGGAAAATCCACTTGTCTCTTGATCATACTCCTTTATAAGATTACAAATTGGTCTGTGATCCTTGTTGTTGAGTCAGTGTTTCCAAGATAGTTGTCGTGTCGTCAATATGTTCAAAGAGAAGTTCAACTCGGAAAGCCTTCTATTGCGTTAGCCATTTCTGCAGTCCTTAAAGCCTTCTACTGCGTCAGCCATCCCTGAGTCAGTCCTGAATCACTTGTTACTCTGACCTACATCAAATCTTGTTACTTGTTTCGAGTCATTGATGTGGGATACATTATGGCCCTCTTGTGACGAGTCTTTTCCTGTCGACTTCAACTCATTATCCAGGAATTAGACTTAGAAACTAATTGGTACCTTGGAACTTGCATGCCTCAATGGCAGGTTTCCTCGCTTTCGACAGTGGGTTTTCATTATTGACCCCTGATCGAGAGATTCTGCCAAGTGTTCGACCTCAACTCATTAATTCACATTTGTTGGATTGTACTGGAGTACCTTGGGAGTCATTGACATTAATGGCTATTTCCCTCACACTTGTTAACGGTATACACTAATGACCGGTAATCAAGTGGTTTCTACCATGTTCGACTTCAACACATGTATTCACATGGTTAGATTCATACTATAGAGTGGCGGAGATGAAGACCCTGGATATTTTCTAACAGATCCAGGTTGTGTTGGAGTATATTCAGTGTACTGTTGCATAGATCCACATTGTATGTCTGGTGGCTATGTTCAAATTTGAAACTTTAACACATAGATCCACAATGTATTTTTGGTGGCTATGTTCAGATTTGATTCATAAAGGCATGGATCCACGGTGTATGTTTGGTGGCCATGCCCTTGTCTTACTTGACATGGATCTTTGCATGTCGACATTTATGCTCTGAGTCATTTGTATTCTAAGTATGGGAATGCCTACCTCAGTAATGATGTATTATTGTATTGTATTTCCTTGTTTGTTGGCAGGTTTCCGACCGACTGTTCCTTGTTCCCTACATACACTTGACAAAGTATTTTATCTATCACTCTGTTCTAACTTCATACTTTGGGGGACTCTCTGTTACTCATTGTTTTCTTCATCCCTATGACCGTTAATGATGTAAATATATCTGTAGTCTTCAGAGGGGTCAGTGGCCTGAGTTCCTGAAAGAAGGGAGAAGAACTTTTCTGAGAAAAGAAGTTTCATTTTCCTTTGTAAAAACCCTATAAAAAAGGAAGTTCACCTGTTCTACATAAATAAGGATGTTGCAATGCATAACAACCACATGTTTTCGCTCATGCCTGGCGATGGTATCATCATCAATTCGATTGACCTGGAACAACACAACCATGGAAATGTGCCACGTCATGAACATTCAGTCACTTTACCTTTGCAGTTTGTGCTCAAATTAGAAATGCTAGTTGAAATATATGCCTATAACTATGATTCACAGGATGGCTTGGTGAATGGTGCAGATGGAATACTCAAAGGATATATGAAGACAAAAAAAGTGGATGTCCTTTGGATTAAGTTCCATGAACCACATATAGGCAAGAGACAAGTAAGCAAGTTGTCTTATCTATATAATTCAAACAATGGAAGCGATTGGACACCTATTTTGTGAATATCGAAGCCAATATCGACATCAGCCAAGAAAGGTCGACTGAAGATTCGAAAACAGTTTCCTATTAAACTTGCATGTGCACGTACAATCCACAAATCACAAGGACTAACACTTGATAATGTTGCATTTCAGCCTGTTGGAATTCAGATACATGGATTTGTATACACAACACTGTCCTGTGTCAGAAGCATAGACTCCTTGTATTTACTAAGTCCTCTCACAAATAATAACTTCAAAGTGAAACAAAAAGTTGATATTGAAATGGAACGACTCAGGACCACCGCAAAATGGCAACTGCATTATGATTACCAATCCATACAAACAAATTCTTCTGTATCAATTCTCTCGCTTAACACACGCAGCTTAAATGCACACATGGATGATATACTGAATGACTATGATATAATGCAATCCGATATTTTGTGCTTGCAGGAAACACACATGGCATTATGCATGCAGAACAAACAATTCCCAAATCACAATTGCATATCAAGTTACGTTACACATGGGGTGATGATACTGGTTAAAAAACATGTACCAATTTTGGACCATATACATATCGAAGAAAATAATGTTGAACTGGTGCTTGCATTTTTTTTTCCCATGAAACAAAAGTTGCAATACTGAATCTATATGCTACTTCCCATGCAACATTCTCCAACATATTCCATGTTATTTCCAATGCATTGGGCCATTTCCATCTGAACAGACCCATTGTACTTGTAGGAGACTTCAATATTGACATGCTACAAAATACTGGCAGAACAAAAGAATTGGAAAACTACATGTGCAAATACAGTCTCCATTTTCTTTTGAACAATACAGGCCATCTAAAAAATGCACTTATTGACCATGTCTGGTCCAATGTGCCCATTCCTCAATACAGTATGTTTGTCTTAGACACATATTGGTCTGATCATGATACAATTGGTATTGCACTTGAATTATGACATATACATCAAACTTATTGAAAACTCATATTTCTATGTTTTAAAGCATATATGTATCCCTGATTTCTACACATATCATTTTGGCGAGCATACAGATGGTGTTCTACTCGAATTATAAAATATACATTGTGCAAAAAAAAAAAAAAAGTACATCCTCCCAAAAACTATTTGTGACTCTATTCATCTTATTTTTTGTTTTTGTATGTGTACATAGTAGTTTCATTTTTCTATACATTTGAACTTATGTTCATATCCCTTTTGTTTTGTACTTTTATTTATAGAAACAAATAGGAAAACTAGACGGCGCAAAGAACCCCTACCCAGAGATGTAGATGAATCCATGCAAAGGTGCATTATTTTTTTGCCCATGTTCCATAGTAAACAGTTTTTCGTTTACTTTCTCTGTATTTGTCAAACTTGTTTGCAACTATGTTTTTTTTGTGTGTGTGTGTCTAGAGGCCGCTACGCTGCATCTATGCCATCCAACATAAATGCAATGTTGAGCCAGTCATCCTGCAAGTCCACTTGTCAATTTGTATATGTCCCAACCATGAGTGCTTTTGTAGGACACAGAACATTAGAGGCACAATGTACAACCCGCAAGTACACAATCCAAATAAGTGGCTAAGAATGGAATAAGGGATCTGTGCATATTTAGTATGTAGTGCTCGTTTCTAGGAGCCCTCCAGCCCTGGAGTCTGTCAATTTGTATATCGTGGAAATCACTAGAAGTAGAATGTTCAGCCGACCAGCTCACAAATCCGCTTGTCAATTGACAAATGTTGAGCCGATCGAACAATAGAGCCTGTTTTTAACCCCACCAACCCGAGAACCCGCTATCTAGAAATTGTACATGGTCTATAAAAGCTCAGCCACCCCACAAGTCCGCTTGTCAATTTGTATATCGCGGAACTGTATCTGTTTTTTGTAGAACACGGAACAATAGAGGCATATTTTTTGAACCCTCCCGCTCGAGAACCCGCAAGTATGAAATGCGATATCGGTACATGGTTTATAAAATCTCATGTCCATACTTTATAAAGGTACACATTTAGTTTTGCCTCGTTTCTACACACACTGATATGGTAACCACAGAGTTATGAAATATGCATTGGGAGTCGGACGGAGCCCTTTGCTTTGCTTAGGCAATTTTGAGCCCGCCAGCTCGAGAACCCAATTTCTATATGATGGAAATCGGCCCAATGTACAGCCCACAAATCCGCGATCCAAGTAAGCGGCTAAGTATGGAATAAGGGATCTGTGCATATTTGGTATGTATTGCTCGTTTTTGGGAGCCCGCCAACCTTGGACTAGAATGTTGAGCCAGCCAGCCCGCAAATCCGCTTGTCAATTTATTATCATAAGCTATTTGTAAAGCACCAAACAAAAGAGGCTCGTTTTTTACCCCGCCAGCCCGAGAACCCGCGATCCAGAAACTGTGGATGGTTTATAAAATGTCAGCCACCCCGCAAGTCTGCTTGTCAATTTGTATATCGCGGAACTGTGTGTGCTATTTGTAGAACACCGAACAATAGAGGCTTTTTTTTTAGCCTGCCTACCCGAGAACTCGCGATTCCCAAAATGGCCAAGTATGGAATGCCATATCCGTACATGCTCTATAAAATCTCATGTCCATACTTTATGAAGGTACATTTTTAGTTTTGCCTCGTTTCTACATATATTGATCTAGTACCCACAAACTTGGTGTTGCACATGAATTATGAAATATGCACTGGGAGATAGACCAAGCCCTTTGGTTTGCTTCGCTGAACAATTCCAACTCATGCATTTTCAACATTGGACACTCGACAGTTTCACCATGCACTTTCAAACTTGGCCATTCCTTCCTTGCTTACTCTTCCTTGTGCTCATCAGCTTCGCACGTGTGCATAATAAGAAATAGTGTTTATATATGTGTGTGTGTCTTCTTTCTAAATGTTTAATGCTAACATGTCATCGTGTAGGCACCGTCTAAGCAGTCATTGATGCGCGCAAGGCTCGAGAAGTTCTGCCATTAATGAAATTTGTGTGAAAGATTTTCTTATCCCTTCCCAGTCTTAATTTCAAATTCCATGGAATGTCATTCACACGCCGCCAGCTTGCTTCCTTCACAAAACCTCCAATATCTTCCCAGACTTAATTTCAAATACCATGGAATGTCATTCACACGCCGCTAGCTTGGTTCGTTCACCAAACCTCCAATCCTTAAACGTTCTTCCCCGTAACCGCCACCTTCTCACTTCTAACTATGCAATAATAAAACTTTACTTCTAACAGGTCACCATAAAACACACATAGATATTGTCATTAATGAGGAGATTTTCCATTTGCACGCATTGAAGCAATGTTTCTGGGGGGTTATATTGTCCCCTCCATTTCTTCATTTCAAGCACCGTCTGGAGAAAACCAACGTTTTCATAAACTGCTGGTAGCAACTCCACAACAGTTTTGTAGAGATTCAGTGAACATCTTCCTCATGAGCTTCCCCTGCAAAAGAAGGGAAAAAGAATTGTAGGGGAGGCGGTGCAGCCCAAAATTTACAGTGAAAACATGGATCTTGATGTTGATTTGGAAAGCATATTCTACAACCTTGATCAAGACGGAGACACAATTCAGCATGCCTGCTCAATGGACATGGTTGATACAAATTTTTTTGATGAAGATGAATCCTTCATGTTCCAGAGTGTTGTTTTTGAAATCAAATAAAAAAAATTAATCATTGAAAGAAGAGATCTAAAAAATAAGAAAAGAAAACATCGTTCAGAACTTGACCTTGCCAATATGCAAGCCTCGAAAATCTCTCAACTTCACATGGAAACCGGAGATGCTCTTCATGATTTTGTTGGAGTCATTGAAGCTGAAAATGCCAGACTAAAGAAACAGATTAAGGAATTAGAGGAATATTTCTTTCCTATGCCATTGCTTGGCAGTTCTTTGGAAATAGCCATGCCTGCGACTATGTGTGATCCAAAAATGAAGGTGGTACTGATAAATTGCAAGTTTAGTTCATTGTATTTTATGCATCAGATCGATAAGAATGCAAAATACATAAACTCATTAACTAGTTGCAGAATATCAAATGTGACTTTTACTTGATGCACATTAATGATTTAAAGAGATCAATCATTAATAATCCATGTTGAAAATTAAGAGAATATAATAGCAAAAAAAAAAGAGAAATAGAGACAAGAGGTTGATAACGGAGTTCACCAATTGTTGGCTACGTCTCCGGGCCTGCTTCCAAGTGGAGGACCTCTTTATTGCCCTTTAAAATGCTCAAGTTCTCTTACAATGGCTCTTTGTTGTTACATCACATGCTTCAGATCTGCTATGCAAGACCTCCTTGCTCAAATTCATGCATGCCCCACAAATTCCCCTAAAAAACATAGCAAAAATGCCCCTCAAAACATGAGAAAAGGCCAAAATTTACAAACTGCCCCTTCAAAACCCTGCATCAAAAAGTCCCTTCAAGGCTTCAAAAATCCTAGTTTTTATAGTTTTCAGGCTCAGATGAGGAAGCCCAACTTCCCCTAAGAATCTGGCCTCTTTCTGGGATCAAATCCCCCTCCAAATGGCCAAGATATCCTTAAAAAAACACTTTCTAGTCATAATATCAGGCTAAAATCAACATTATATAGTTAAAAACCCATTTTTTTATAAAAATACACAGAGTAGCCCCCAAGGCTGGGCGCACGCCCCTAATAATCGATCATATGCACTTCATATGGACAAGCGCTAGCCCAAAGGGCTAAGCGCTGGCCCATACTTGTGCTAGCTTATGGATTTGGGGCGGTATGTGTGGGACCTCAACCTAAAATGGATCGCGCCCTAAGGGATAGGCCCCCCGAACTTGCGCTTGTGGTTATATGGATACACCGACGTCCAAGGGCTAGGCCCTATCCAAACCCCACGTGCCTTAAAGCATGTGTTGTGGTCGCATGGGTAGAATAAAACCATGGGCTGGGGCTATGCCCCAGCTCCCCTTCCGCCCATATAGTAATATATTAAAATTGAAATATATTTAAATACATTTGATTCAATAAGAAAATTTGGCGGTGCATTGGTGTTGGACTATTTCTCAAAGTGTTGGCTTGGTGGGTGGTCGTGGGTTCAGAACCCATGGACCATCAAACATTTTTAACACTTGCCATTCGACCCTGAATGGATGCCACGTGGTTGCCCATGCCTGGGCCACGTGGCACCACCACATTTAACCAAACTTTGCCACGTGTCCAATTCTGATTGGATCTATCATCTATCCAGTCAATTGCTGCCACATGTCTCTGCTACATCAGTATCCAGTCAATTGACCTTTGACTTTTTAGTTGTTTGAGAATCTAATTAGAGTGCAATAACTCTCACATATGTCGTCCGTTTGAGAAAGTAAATATATGGCTGGAATCAATGCAACGAGTTGGTCGCAATAGAATTGGTTTCATTCCATTATGAGAAATTTGATTTTTTAGCATTTTCTAAGCCCGGGGAGCCTCTTGGATCATTCCTCCCCACTTTGGAAGCTTTTGGACCACCAAGAGTCTTCTTTTACTCAGGTAAGAAGTGAGGATACCGCTTCCCCACTTGTCTGGTATCGTCCATCCTTTCTGCTTGGACAATATTCACCTGACTAATCACATCAAACATGAAAATTGAGATAGCATTGTTTATCAAAGTAATCATTCCCTCAATTGCACAATCATCTATATTCTTTGTCGTAGTTAGCAGCCATACACCATTGAATAGAAACAAACTAATCAACAATAATATACATGCTAATGAGAATGAAACAACATGCTTCCCCTTCTGAACAGGAACAATAAACAAAGTATGCAACTGAACCTCATGCTGTACCTCTAGTGACACTTCACGACTGTTTGAAACATATTGAACCATCTCATGTTTAGCATCACTAACTTCATGTTTTGTTACAGACATAAGTGTTAAACTTTTGCTTGCATTTACCATTATTTTTAACTGCCCTGTAGCTGCAAAAGACCTATCAGTTTTCATACGATGAGCACGAACAATGTATTATTTCTCGTCTTTCTTGAAGCAATATTTATTATCCTCCCTGTAGAATATGGTTTTTCTATCATAAAGGTAGGGACTTCCCAAGACAATCCCACATATGTCCAGTGGCACTATATCAAGCTCTACTTCATAAACATAATTAGAAGTGATTGCAAACTTGATTTTACATTTCTTGGTTACTTGCAATTTATTATCACCACATATCCATCCCAATGGATATGGTTTAGGATGTGACTTRGTTTCAAGTCCCAAGTTATTTACAACCTCTTCACTGATTAGATTGGCTTGYGATCCACTGTCTACAAGATTATCAACTTTAACATTATGTATTATAACCCTTATGTGGAAAAGTTCATTCCTTTTACACTCATCATTGACATCAACTGATCTAGAAGAGCTAGTACTTGCAACAAAATTTATACCTTTGATTCCCATAGCTACAACCTGTGTCTCATCACCAGAATCTGATCCAAGATCCACTTGAACTGTCGCAGTTGTGGTATTCTTCCTTCCGTGGTTGGCATACTTCTTTGGCTTCAAGTTAGGATGTAATATCGAACAACGATCTTCATCATGGCCTACTTTCTTGCAATGCTTGCAAGTAGGCTTTTCCTTTCTTGATGTGGTTGTCTTCTTCTCTTTCTCTTTCCTTTTCCCTGCATCCTTTCTTTGCCAAGTATCTGTAGAAACACTATCACCAACATTCCCTTTACTTGATTCAATGTGAATGGCTTGTACACATACTTCATCAAAGCTAGAAGGATTTAGCATAAGAATAGTGTGTATGAGATAAGAATGTAAACCGCCAATATATTTTAGGAGTGTCTCTTGTGTATATAACGAAATACCCAAGTTTAAAGTTTTCTTATGAAATATTTGAGTATATTCTTGTACACTTTGACCTTTAACTTGCCTTAAACTTTGCCAATTCATCATTTCTTGTTGCATGTAAGCTAAAGGGTAAAATTGTTGTTTTAATGCAATAACAAAATCATTCAAGGAAAAGATTGTTTTACCACTTTTCTTAAGATCATCTTTAGTTTTGCTTTCCCACCATATGAGAGTTGTGCCTCCCATTTTGAGACTTGCTAGTTGGATCTTAGTTTCATCATCAACAATCTTTTGTATCCTGGAATAGACTTCTAATTATCTCACCCAATTATCTATCTTTTCTGCATCTAATTTACCATCATAAGTGGGTAATTGAAACTTTACATCTAACTTTAATAACGACATATCAGAAGGATGATGAGATTTTTGCTTATCCTTGGAAGGATGTACACTTGCTTCACTCGTAGATGACGAGGATGAGGATGAAGGAGAAGAAAGTTCTGAAGGTTCACCACCTCCAACTCCTCCTTCTGCTCTTACTGAAGATTCACCTTCTTCAATGCCTCGAAGACTTCGTTGCCCTCTTTCATGATAAAGCTCCTCTACCATGGCTTGCATCAATTTGAAGGCCTCGAAGAAATCATCTTCAGATTTGTAGGGACCCAATTTTCTTGGCGAAGACATCTCTTGTTTATGCGGTCTCCTTTGAATCTCTGTGTCAAGAGCCTCAAGTTGGCCTTCTCCTCACTTGAGTTTTGCTCTGGTGAGCATCCAATGCTTGCAATTCTTGTCAAACCTTTATAACCAAATGCTCTGATACCATAAACTTGATCTGAAAATGAAGGTATTACTGATAAATTGCAAGTTTAGTTCATTGTATTTTATACATCTGATCGATAAGAATGCGAAATACATAAACTCATTAATTAGTTGCAGAATATCAAATGTGACTTTTACTTGATGCACATTAATGATATAAAGAGATCGGCCATTAATAATCCATGCTGCAAATTAAGAGAATAGAACAACAAAACAAAAAGAGAAATAGAGACAAGAGGTTGATAACAGAGTTTACCAATCGTTGGCTACGTCTCAGGGCCTGCTTCCAAGTGGATGACCTCTTTATTGTCCTTTAAAATGCTCATGATATCTTGTAATGGCTCTTTGTTGTTACATTACATGCTTCAGATCTATTGTGCAAGACCTCCTTGCTTAGATTCATGCATGCCCCATCAAATTCCCCTAAAAAACATAGCAAAAATGCCCCTCAAAACATGAGAAAAGGCCAAAATTTACAAACTGCCCCTTCAAAACCCTACATCAAAAAGTCCCTTCAAGGCTTCAAAAACCCTAGTTTTTATAGTTTTTAGGCTCAGATGAGGAAGCCCAACTTCCCCTGAGAATCTGGCCTCTTTCTGGGATCAAATCCTCCTCCAAATGACCAAGATATCCTTAAAAAACCACTTTTTGATCATAATATCATGCTAAAATCAACACTGTATAGTTAAAAACCCACTTTTATATAAAATTACACAGAGTATCCCCCAAGGCTGGGTGCGTGCCCCGAATACTCAGTCATATGCACTTCATATGGCCAAGTGCTAGCCCAAAGGGCTAAGCACTGGCCCATACTTGCGCTAGCTCCTGGATTTGGGGCGGTATGTGTGGGACCTCAGCCTAAAATGGATCGCGTCCTAAGGGATAGCCCCCCCGAACTTGCTCTTGTGGTTATATGGATATGCCGACGTCCAAGGGCTAGGCCCTATCCAAACCCCACGCGCCTTAAAGCATGTGTTGTGGTCGCATGGGTAGAATAAAACCGTGGGTTGGGGCTATGCCCCTTCCGCCCATATAGTAATATATTAAATTTGAAATATATTTAAATACATTTGATTTACTAAGAAACGTTGGTGGCGCGTTGGTGTTGGACTATTTCTCAAAGTGTTGGCTTGGTGGGTGGTCATGGGTTCAAAACCCATGAACCCCCAAACATTTTTAACACTTTCCATTCGACCCTGACTAGATGCCATGTGGCTGCCCATGCCTGGGCCACATGGCACCACCACATTTAACCAAACTTTTCCACATGTCCAATTCTAATTAGATCTATCATCTATCCAGTCAACTGCTGCCACATGTCTCTGCCACATCAACATCATGAGGTGTTTTTGGTGATGTCATGCTGACATCAACATTGACTTTTGCCTAGTTTGACCTTTGACTTTTTAGCTGTTTGAGAATCTAATCAGAGTGCGATAACTCTCGCATACGACGTCCATTTGAGAAAGTAAATATATGGCTGGAATCAACGCGACGAGCCGGTCACAATGGAATTGATTTCATTCCATTATGAGAACTTTGATTTTTGAGCATTTTCTGAGCCTGAGGAGCCTCCTGGATCAACATGCACCCCTGCAACAAATCTAAAAAGGCCCTTCAACTTCCTCGCATCCTGTAGAGGATATGTGGAGAAAAATATCAACAAAAGAATGAAACTGATTACTAAGGCCTGCGAAACATCACATAATATGGATTTCTTGAGGAGCAGGGCACGTAACTTGCTCCTACTTCTGCAGACGAATTTAAAAAATGAAGAAACTTTCTATGTGCACATGACCATCCATTTTTCCTTCCATGTCAACAACATGTCAGAGACGAGAAGAAGACAACATGATCTCTCGTCCAAAAAATGGCTCACTCAATTAGAAGCATGCTGGAAAGCGAAAGTGAAGAACTTGTATCTCATCATCCAATCACGTGAGCAAACAATATCAAAGAAAGAAACATTATTCACAAAGCTCACCGAAATAGACTTAGCAGGAAAGACAAACAACTTCCAGGACCCCAGCTCAATCCTCAACCCGCTGATGTTAACGAAGCAAGCTTTCGATAAACAAGTTGATAATTTGAAGGCCTTGTCTTTATAAATTATTTACAGGATTACGCATTTGCTATGTATAGTTTATGGTCTCCAGGAATCTATAATTTCATAAATTTCAAATTATTGTGTCGAGAAGCCCCTGTTTTGAAGAAAACTAATTTGGGAATGCTATTTATTTGGTCCTTTTGTCCATCGCCCTATGTAACAGACATTGGTACTATACTTTTTGTCCTTTTCTCCACCAATGTATGCAAAACCTATGTAAATAAAACAAATTCGCGAATGCTAAATCTTTTGGACACGAGCCCCTTAAAATTCAAATAGTATGCAAGTCCGATTGTCAATTTGTATATCGCAGAGCTGCCGGTGCTATTTCTAGGACACAAAAGAACAAAATGTCGATTTTCAAGTCCCTAGCGCGAGAACCCGCGATCCAAAAACTGGCTAAGTCGAGAACCCGCTCTTTTAAAGAAAACTAATTCGTGAATGCTATTTTTTTCATACTTTTGTCCACCAGCCTATGTAACAGACGTTAGTACTATTTTTTTTTGTTTCTTTGTCCACCAACATATGTAAAAAGGAAAACTAATTCGGAAATGCTAAACTTGTTCGACACGAGCCCATTCAAATTCAAATAGTACGCAAGTCCGATTGTCAATTTGTATATCGCGAAACTCTACGTGCTATTTGTAGGCCACGGAACATAAGCCCAATTTTTAGCGTGCCAGACTGAGAACCCGCGATCCAAAAATTCAAATACTCCGTAAGACAACTTCTCAATTTGTATATCGCGGAACTCTCAGTGCTATTTGTAGGACACGGAACAACAGAAGCTCAATTTTCAGCCCGCAACCCCGACAACCCACAATGAAGCTTCCGTGCATGCTCTATATATCTACTTAATCAAATTACACATTTGATTTTTGTAGGCTACAGAACAACAGAAGCCCAATTTTCAGCCCGCCATCCCGAGAACCCACGATCCAAAAATTCAAATAGTCCGCAAGATCGCTTATCAATTTGTATATCGCAGAACTCTCGGAGCTATTTGTAAGGCACAGAACAACAGAAACCCAATTTTCATCCCAACACTCCGACAACCTGCAATGAAGCTTTCGTGCATGCTCTATATATCTACTTAATCAAATTACATATTTGATATGTATAATTTCTTCTATCCACGAACTTATAATTTCATATATTTCAATTTCATCTGTTCAAGAGCCCTTGTTTTGAGCCCTTGTTTTAAAGAAAACTAATTCGGCATTGCTAGTTTTTTTATGATTTTGTCCATGAACCTATGTTACAGATGTTGGCCTTTTAATCTCAAATAGTCCACAAGTTCGATTGTCAATTTGTATGTCGCGGAACTCTAGGTGCTATTTGGAGCGCACAAAATTCGGGGTGGTTCGTAGACAACCCCCATGCTCTATATATCTACTTAATCAAATTACATATTTGGTATGTTTAATTTATGTTGTCTACGAACCTATAATTTCATGATTTTGAAATTCTTGTGTCCAACAACCCTTCTTTTAAACAAAACTAGTTCGAGAATGCTAGTTTTTTTTGTAACATAAGTACACCCTTAAATTTCAAATAGTCTACAACTCCAATTGTCAATTTGTATGTCGCGGAATTTTGGGTGTTATTTGTAAGACACGGAACAACAGAGCCCCATTTTCACTGCGCCAGCCCGAGAACCCACGATCCAAAAAACTAACTTGATAAATTTTAATTTCTTTTGTATCCACATGCGCTTGCTTTAAAGAAAACTAATTTGCGAATGCTAATTCTTTTGTGTTTCCATGAACTTCAACTCCTGCCCACTTCTCTGTACTCTGTCGCATTTATTCCCATTCCAACCTGACAGAGACAAAGACTACCCTGCCATGCAACACTTGTTCCAAATAGAAATTATAATAGCCGTAAATTTGACGAGCTTTTCAAGAAGCATTGAAGTTTTCGAAGATAAATACATATTTATATGACAGAGGACAGGTGCGTTCTTTCTCGGAAATTCTTGAAATCAAAAATGCTGACTTATCTACACGTTAAGAAAATAAAGATCAGCTGGCTGTTCCAAGTTTTCCTACTTGGGGGTTTCCAAAGAGTAAAGTTGGTTTAGATCCAACCCGTGTCCTGTACATCTTATCTCTTACTTTAATTTTCAGTAATTTATACGTGTTGAGCCTACACGCAAAGAGAGTCTTTGAGGCGATTGATGGTCGGCTTCTGTACCTACAATAAAGTGAAGACGCGTTGACTACTGTGGTATCATTGAAGTGAAAACGCGTTGACACGGACAGGTCCTGGGGAAGAGATCAGTATTAAAGAAGAAATGTAAATTAGTTTGAAATTCCTGAAATATCTTTTTAAAGAAGAGATCAATATTATATCTGACTTGAATAAGAAGATGGAAAATCATTTAATAACGATT
>ML800704.1:61610-116580 GCA_009831015.1 Picea engelmannii
TAAACATATATTTCATCTGATCCACCTGCTATTTCTATGTGAAGGCCTCGAATACCTCCACGTGGGTTGCACCCCAAAGATAATTCACAGGGACATCAAGAGCGACAACATACTTTTAAACACTAATTTGAATGGAAAATTGGCTGATTTCGGGCTTTCAAGGATGACAATGGGAGAGGCTACTCATGTTACCACTGGAGTGAAAGGAACGTTCGGATACCTGGATCCAGAGTATATTTAACTTACTCTCTTTACTATATTCTTTACGTTAAACGAATTCAATGCATTATTAAGAATAATGATAATTTGTTTTCAACATAATTGTTAGCTAATTGCTTTTTAGCAAATCTTTCACAGGTATTACAACACTCAAATGTTGACGGAGAAGAGTGATATGTATAGTTTTGGAGTGGTTTTGTTGGAGATCATATGCGGTAGACCACCCATAGATTTAAAACTGGCATAAGAGAAAATAAACATCGTTCAATGGGTAATGAATCTTAGCATCAGTCATCCAAATTATAAACATTTTTGTGTACTGCATCTTCTGCTGGATGCTAACAATAAGAATTGTGATATTTACAGGTGACACCGTATCTACTAGAGATGGATGAAAATGGTGGCGAAATAATAGAAATCATAGACAAAAGGTTGTGTGGAGGTTATGACATCAAATCCATAACTTGCCAAAGTAGCCATGAGATGTGTTCAGGCTGTACCGTCTTCTAGGCCGAGTGTGGGTGAGGTAGTGGCAGAGCTCAAAGAGGCTATCAAACACGAGGATAAGGATTCTATTTCAATTGCAGAGGATATTGGCATCCAAAATGGGGATTTGGTGGCAGTGGAGTGATAACAGCTCCAACATTTCAAAAGTAGGAAGATAAAGTTTGCAGGTTGTTGTTGTTGATATGATTGAATGAGAGTGGCAAACAAAACACTTCAATAACATCTTAAGAAGATAGATGATCATAGTGTGTACTATACTTAAATTTTACTTAGTATTTTTATTGTAATATTATTTTTTTAATATATGTTATCAATTGTGCAATCATGATATTGTAATTCTTAACTATAAAGGTTGTCATTCTTACAATATTGTAATTCTTAACTGTATTTTCAATGTGGCATTTGCCTAATCCACGAGCAGCTTTGAATCTCCAAGAATTGGTAGTTTATCAATTCCTTGTTCTATTGCACTTTTCAAAAGTAATCACGGGCATGGAGTTCAGCTTATTTGTTCTTCCTTCACCCACTGCATACTTGAAAGGCATTTGTTCTTCCTTCACCCACTGCATACGTGAAAGGCACAATGCTTTTCTTTTATCTATAATATTCTTCCAACACCACATATACACAGTAAGTTCCTTGACAAACACCATCAAGAAAACCCAAGCTTTAGAATTGTCAATTTCTGGATTTCTTTGGATGCTAAGCGAGTTAATTTTGCAAGTTTCTAAGACCCTCCATAAGAAAATCTAATCTGATGAACCAACTCAATAGATGGAATGCTCTTTTCTTAAAAAATCATGTTGTTTTTATAAGCTGCAGGCCTCACCATTGAACTAATTCTCAAAGCATTAGATTTTTCATTGAACTAATTCTCAAAGCATTCTAGCAATGAATGGCTTTCCCACATGTTACCACCATTTATTAACTTTAGAGTTTCAATCTAGGACATTTCACAATTTCTTCTTTGGATTTGCACATAATGTATCTTAGAAGGTCATTCCAATTTCTCTTTTACCCATTGTCTTCATTTAAAATTTTATTTGACAATACAAGCAACATAAATATCCTTGTTTTGAGGGGCTTTTAAGTTTCCAAATTTTCTTCCATCACCATTTTTGCTCCCTAACCTCCTCTTCTTCCATTCTAGCAACATACCCCATTTTTGTTGTATATACTTGTGAGCTTTTGGTTTTTGACCATTTTATCTCATTTTCCATGTCCTTTAGCTTTAGGGCATTGTGTTTTCACTAGAATGTATATTGGGACCATTATTTAGCTAATTCATTCTACAAATTTAGATCCCTTGCATACCTCCAATCTTATATCCATTTCACTATGTCATCTTGGGATTTATGATCCTTTAGACTATAAATCCCTATATCACTAAGAGCTTCAATCAATAGGCCAAAAACTATTAAATTCCCCAAGAAGCATCCTATCCAAGGATCTTCACCTATTTTGACCTTGTTCCTTTTTCGAGCTTTTCTAGCTAACCACTTACCATCTAGATGGCAAGCATTGACCAAAGCTTTCTAGATTATTGAGGTTCCCTTCAAGGTTCCCTTCAAGGTTTTATTCTTGTTCTTTAACCAATTTTCCATAGAGGTATCTCCTAGATATATATTTTATCATTATTTTCTTCCATAAGCCTTTATTATGGATCGATGGCCTCCACAATCTCTTTGCTATCAAATCTTAATAAAATATAAATATATTTTTCATGTTGGAGATATTACACACCCACCTAGTATTTATTTTTCTATGTTGAAGGCATCCTTGGTTTGAGATACTCTCTCCTAGATGAGATCGCCACATCCTCTTGATTCATTATTCTAGAGTCAAGTCTTGCATGGAAACCTCAGTTTTATCACCAACTGTTGCATGCTCACCTTGGAATCATCACCAAGGGATGCACTTCACATGCATGAGACTAGGAGAGCGCCACACATGTGAATGCATGATATTCTCTCCAATCCACTTGTGTGAGCCAGTTAACTGATGACTGCACTGCATGACCAGTTAACTGATGACTGCACTGCATGACCAGTTAACTAGGACTAGGTGGAAGTTCACTCAGGTTTTTGTCAATGTGTCTCCAAATCTCTCTAGAAGATCATTGTGGCACATTAGTTTGGGCACGTAGCCTATATCTCTTGTAAATTATTCACTCTTTGAGTGTGGATTAATGTGGAATACAATTCTTTCATTCTTTCTCTCCAATTCTTCTCTTGTTCTCTCAACTTTGCAACTTTCATGTTCATTGTTGCTAGCTAGATTATCTTTGTAGTTTCCACTACAATTTCACACTTCAAGGCTTGGCCACCTTCCTTCTTTTGGTTTGCTAATTTGGTGTATTTTACTGAAGGAATTCTTTCTTTTTCTTGCTTTCCTATTCATAAAAAATTGAAAAAACTTAATTAGAATTTTGTTCAACATCTCTTTCCAAATATGAGCCAAGGACAACCAAGAGAATGAAATGCTTTCTAACACATATTTAACAAGAATCAACCTTCCTCCATGAGACAACCATTTATAACACTAATTAGTAACTCTATCTTATATTTCCTTCAACAACCACAACCAATAATAGAATTTATAATCATTATGTTTTAATTGAAATCCTAGATAGACCTTTATCAAGAGCATGAGAATTTTTAGGAATAACCAATAAAATTTGTGTTTCAAATGATTCTTCCAAACCATTAAAAATATGATAATATTTGTGCACATTTACCTACATGTCAGTGGCCTTATAATAAAGATCTAAAACATCTTTAAATTTAGTCATCTCTTGGATTATACTTGCTCTAAAAAGCATAACGTCATCTACAAACAACAATGAGTTAGATCGATTGTTCTAGTTACCTTCATACCCTTTATTAGTCCCACATTTGTAGCTATGATAAATCTACTGAAACTATTTACCACCAATAGTAAAAGAAATAGAGATAATAGGCACCATTGGTTGAGTCCTCTTGAGACATAAAAAAAACTTAAAAGAGAGCCATTAATGAGGACTACAAAGGAAGTTGATAAAATACACATTGTTATCCAATTCACTATTTTGAGTGTGCATACTTCTTTGGATCAATAACAATCTTAAGTACTACCAATTTACCTTATCATAAGCATTTGCAAGATTAATTTTCGTTAAAATTGTTAGAAGTTGTATATCTTTATAGAGTGCATATCCTCACGTGATGCTCTCATTGCAACATGAATTTGTTTGTTGAATAAATGATCTAGGTGGATATTGGTGGCCACCCACCTGTTCCAATTGGCTTCTCTTGACATTTTTTAGTTCAACATGTTCTTCTGTAATTCTTTGTAATTGTGGGTTCTACACTTTTGTGGTTGTCTGAAGCTCTACACAGTTTCCAGGTGGAGAATGGTGGCCGCCCACCTATTCCAACTAGCTTATTTTGAAAGTTTTCATGTCAGTACATCTTTTTGTACTTTCAGGTTCGTTTTGGGGCCATAAACAATGTTTTTTTGGCTTGCCACAGTCAAACTCTAGACAATGAGTTTGATGACATAATGTGTATTTTTCGAAAAGACCTTTCCAACTGGCTATCATGCGCCCAAAACGGATTTCATATGCAAAAGTTACGACCCCGAGAAGTTGAGGTACCAACTTACCCATCGAGGCCCACATAAATTTTGGCGTTTCATCTCCTAGGGTTAGCTTTTTGGATGTCTATGGTTTTGACATTCATGAGTAATGTTGAAAAGGCATCTGGAGTCTCATTATAATCATTCTGCTCAGACGAATGCACGTGGAAAGCCACATCTCTTCTCAAGGATTACTACCACCATTCGAGCAAGTTGTTTCCAATTCTGCAGTTTTACAGTTTCAACCTATTTTATTTATTCAATAGAAGTTATTGTTCACTGAATATCTGTTGTTGTTCTCTGTATCTCTTTGTTATTGTATTTGGTCTATTATTCCTTTCGTTCCTCTCATAAATCCGGATTAGTGGTATCATAGCGGTTTGCTCTTCATTTATTTTTATTCGTGCATGTCCTTGACAATATCTGGGTACAAGAAGTTGGAACTCGAACCAGTCGAGCCTTTGCAAGATTGGCCACGCCGAGCCCGACAACAACCCATAGGGGATGAGAAGAAAGATAATGGAGCAAGAGATCCTTTTAAAAAATGTTGCTCGAGGAAACCTTTGCACGACAAAAGAATGAAATGGACAACTTTGCACAGATCCTTCGGTGGCTGCCCAAGGAGATGCATCTTCATCAAGAAGCCATGCAACCCCCTTCAAGGTACAAGTAAATTTTGATATTCCATTATTTGAAGAACTGATAGATGCAGATGTTGTAGATAAAAGATTGAATCTGCTCGAAGGGTATTTTTCGGTCCACAATTTTTTCGATAGGGAAAATATTACTTTTACACTCCTCAAGGCTGTCCCCCATGTTAAGGAATGATGGGATACTTACTCTGAGCAAAGGGCCATAGAGGAATCTGTGATATTTGCGGTCGCCCCCACATGGTATTCCTTCACGAATGCCATTAAAGAACAATACTACCTTGTTGGAAGCTACGAGGACCAATACACAAGATGGACCATACTGTGTTAGGAAAGGGATAAGACAGTACCAGATTTCACCAATATTTTCCATACCGTGCGCACCAAATTGGGTATCAAAGACTCTGAACGATATCTGGTGCTCAAATACCGTGGTTGTCTACATAGATACATTCAAATAGAAATGGAGTTTTTGGACATTGCATCATTAGGTGTGGATTATAGATATGTTGTCAAGATCGAGTAGAAATTTAAGTAGAAGAGGCAAGAGTTTGGATCTGCAAACTCCTCACAGCCGAAGCAGGGAAAAGGTGTCCCCAATCCACAAAACAAGGGACAGAGAAAAGATGGCCACTCTCAGGACAATCGGTCCAAGCCGCAACCCCATAAGGGTAATGAGAAGTCGAAGGACATGGGAAAATGGTGTGAATACCATAGAAGCCCTTGGCACAACACCGACGAATGTCGCTCCAAGCAGTCATTGGTGGCTGAGCTGGAAGCTTCCGAGTTAGAGGAATATTCTGACTCTGAATCAAATCCAGAAAGTGGGAAGCGGATCATCGATGCCGAACCCAGTTCCATTGTCGCTACCACCAAAGTCCAACCAAGCGAACCAGAAGAACCATAGGAAGGGGAACACCTCTTTTACTCATAGATGTGGGTAAAGGGGACTCTACTACATTTCATTGTCGATAGTGGCAGTCAAAAGAACCTAATTTCAGTAGAGGTCATCAAGTGGCTAGACTTGCTGATAACACCGCACCTGCAACCCTACACCATTGGCTGGCTTCTCCAAGGATGAGATCTTCACGTCAGCCAACATTGATGTCTGTGCTACAACATCAAGCCCTTCAAAGATGAGGTATTGTGTGATATTGCTCCCCTTGAAGTTTGTGATGTTCTTTTAGGCCAACCATATTTGTGGAAGCGACATGCTATGTATGAGTCTAGACCTCTCATTGTTATTATTACTTTGGGTAGACAATTGTACATGATACCAGAGGTAGCATTGCCTACCGCTATTTATTTAATCTCTGCTAAGCAATGCAGTAAGGTCATTTCACAAACTGGGAAGTTCGTCTTCTTTATGATCCATGCTCGTAGTAAGAAGAAGGTCATCGCCACATCCGTGACCTATACACAGAGCCTATCTTTGCAATAGAAGAAAGTGGACGAGATCGTGGAAGAGTATAGAGACATCTTCTCCTCACCCACCGGGGTACCGATGCACTACCAATTCAAGCATCCAATTGATCTAACGCCCGGTTCCCCGCTACCTAATGGACCAGTCTATCTTCGCTCGCTGATGGAAAATGAAGAAATCAAGCGCCAGATCCAAGAATTGCATCAAAAGGGGCAAATCCAACCCAGCTCCTCCCCTTGCGGAAGCCCGATTGTGCTGGTGCAGAAGAAAGACATGACCTGGCAGCTCTGCATTGATTATAGAGCATTAAAAAAAATCACAGTCAGGAACTTGTGCCTAATTCCCCGAATTGATGACCTTCTTGACCAACTCAAGGGGGCAACGTTATTCAGCAAGATTGACCTAAAGTCTGGCTACTACCAGGTTCCCATTGAACGAACTGATGTATGGAAGACAACTTTCGAATCTAAAGAAGGTCTCTTCGAATGGTTGGTCATGCCCCTTGGCTTAACAAATGCACCAACAACTTTCATGAGATTGATGGATGATGTATTGAGACCCTTCACCAACTCTTTTGTCGTGGTATATCTGGATGACATCTTCATCTTCAACAGAACTTGGGAAGAGCACATGCAACATATTCAACAGGTTTTGGGCACTCTGCGGTAGCATAAGCTATATGACAACTTGGAAAAATTCTCTTTTGGCATGAACATGGTCCAATACTTGGGCTACATTGTTGATGAGCATGGGGTACATGTGAATCCAGATAAGATGCAAGTCATTCGTGACTGGCCAACCCAAACCACACTAACCAAGCTTTGGAGCTTCTTGGGACTTGCCAACTTCTACCAAAGGTTTGTGTTGGGATTCTCCCATATTGCATGGGCCCTCAGCCAAGTAACCAAGGGCGGTGGTAAGGAAAAGTTCACATGGGGGTAGGCACAACAAAAAACATTTGATGATTTGAAGCATCACTTGTGCTCAACTCCAATCCTCTCATTACCTGATCTTCAACAACCATTCGAGATTGAGACTGATGCCTCCGACTATGCTATTGACACAGTTCTCACTCAACATGGTCATATAATAGCATACCATAGTGAGACACTCTTAGATACTATCTGAAAATACCCCACCTATGACAAAGAAATGTATTCCATTGTGCAAGCATGTTGTCAATGGAAACATTACATTCTGGGAAAAGAGACAATCATCCACATTGATCACAAGCCTTTGTAGTTCATACAGACATAGGGGAAGTTGTAGAACGACCGCCATCAAAAGTGGTCCACATGCCTACAACAATTCCATCTCAACATCAAGTATAAAACAAGGAGCACAAATTGTGTTGTTGACTGCCTCAGTCACCCTCCCGTTGCTGCACTCACCACAGTGCTCCATTCCTGTGGGCATGAGGTATCTAAGTGGCCCCAACTTTATCAACGTGACCCTGACTTCACAACCACCTATCAGCTGTTGGGTATGAGAGAGAATGTGACCGATTTTCATATCCAGGATGGACTGCTATGCCATCTGGGCCACCTCTGTGCTCCCACAAAAGAGTGTGCAAAGATGATTTTGGAGGATCACTGCAGTCGGATGGCAGGACATTTTGGCATGGAGAAAACTATGGCCATTCTACAGAAACATTTTTATTGGCCAAAACTTCGACAAGACGTCAACAAGTATATCAAATCTTTCACTTCCTGTGCCATTGCCAAGCCAACCATCAAGAAGCAAGGATTATACACCCCTCTTCCTACTCCTGAGAGGCCTTGGGAATTCATCTCGATGGATTACATGTCTGGCCTTCCGTCCACCAAGAACGACAATGATTGTGTATTTGTGGTGGTTGATCAGTTTTTGAAGATGGCCATTATCACATCTTGCAAGAAGAGAATCACAATGGAAGATACTACCAATCTCTTCTTCAAACTGGTGTGGGTCCATTTTTGGATACCATAGATCATCACCTCATATCGGGACAACATGTTCCTCAACAAAGTTTGGTAGAGTCTCTGGTCATTGTTGGACACCAAGCTCACTAAATCCACTTCTTTCCACCCCTAAACCGATGGCCAAACAAAGGTCATCAATTAGATGATTCTCCACATCCTACACATGTACAACTCTAAGAATCTGCGTACATGGGATGAGAGTCTTCCCTATGTTCAACACAACTACAACATGGATCTCCATAGTTCCACCGACCATAGCCCATTTCAGGTAGCGCTGGGATTCCAACCCTTGGGTCCCATTGATGTTTCACTACCTCTTGCAACCACATAGGCATAAATTTCCCATGTTCAGTCTGAGGCCGACAAAGCCACCAGATTCATTGAGCGGATTCAACACATCCGCCAACAGGTCCATGAGATTTTGCAGAAAGCCAATACTAAGTACAAGCAGCGCCATGATCAACACTGGGTACTGCACCAGTGTCAGGTGGGAGACAAGGTCTGGTTACATTTGTAGAAAGAGCGCCTTATAGGGCCCCATTGGAAGCTCCGCCCACTTCACTATGGGCCTACACTATCACCAAGGTTGTGGGTAGCAATGCTTTTGAGCTCAATACTCCACCCTTCCTTATCTTGCACCCAGTGTTCAATGTGGACCTCTTTTAGCCATATTTTCCACCATTATTGGACACCTCAAAGATCGCAGAAAAGTTGACACCAACAGAGCTCAACCCTGACTGCTTAGAACAAACATCCATTGATCATATACTGGACACACAGGTCAAGGTCACTCGCCAACAGGGGATCCAACTTTATCAGGTTGTCAAAGCAGGGAAAATCCTACACCAAGGCAAGTGGCTCACCCGGGGCCAAAGTCAATAGAATTTTCCTCACCTGATGGGGGCACTCAATGCAATGGAGACCATTGCTTCCAAAGGGAGGAGGACTGCTCCAGGTGGATATTGGTGGCCACCCACCTATTCCAACTGGCTCCTCTTGACAGTTTATAATTCAACATGTTCTTCTGTAATTATTTGTAATTATGGGTTCTATGCTTTTGGGGATGTCTGAAGCCCTACAGAGTTTCCAGGTGGAGATTGGTGTCTTCCCACCTAATCCAACTAGCTTATTTTAGATTTTTTCATGTCAGTACATCTTTCTGTACTTCCATGGATGTTTTGGGGCCCTAAACAATGTTTTTCTGGCTTGCTATAGTCAAACTGTAGATGGAGTCAAAGTTTGATGATATAATGTGTAGTTCTCGAAAATACCTTTCCAATGGACTATCACGCACCTAAAACGAAGGTCGTATGCAAATTTTACAACCCTGTGAAGTTGAAGTACCAACTTACCCATCCAGGCCCACACATTTTTTGGCGTTTCATCTCCTAGGGTTAGGTTTTTGGATGTTTAGGGTTTTGGAATTCATGAGTAATGTTAAAAAGGCCTATGAAGCCTCATTGTAATCATTTTTCTTAGACAGATGCATGTAGAAAGCCACATCTCTTCTCAGGGATAACTACCACCATTCGAGCAAGTTGTTTCCAGTTCTGCAGTTTTACAGTTTCAACATATTTTATTTATTCAATAAAATTTATTGTTCAATGGATATCTTTTGTTCTCCGTATCTCTGTGTTATTGTATTCAATCTATTATTCCTTTTGTTCCACTCATAAATCTAGATCAATAAATGAACAAATTGGTATTATGAGATGCACCCTAATAATACAACCTTCAATTTGTTAGCTAAGATCTTTGTGATGATCTTGCAAATAATATTGCATAATGAAATAGGCCTATAATCTTCAAAAGTGTCTGGCTCATTTTGTTTTCAAATTAGGGCTATGTTGTAATCTAGGGAAAAGTAGAGGAGTGTTACCATTAATTCAGTACATAAGAAAGCATAGATTCACATATGCATACATATCGACAAAGACATACAAAAAGTAGTGGGAGCCCAAAGAAAAACCTTTATTAGATAGATGATTCAATACAACACAGTGGATACCATCTTCTCTAATACATACTTGCACGTATTTGTACCTACATATTCATTTACCAGGCAATTGTAACTACTTAACTGCCTGGGTCGTTCAGTTAACAAAACTCTCGAATGACTTATGCGATCAACTAACTCTCAGTCGACTATCGAGTCTAGTCGACAGAGTTGACTAGCCCCTACAACATCTCCCCCACCTCAATTCATTTCTCATCTAGAGAAAGTGGGGAGTAAAACAACTTTCTTTTACATTGATTGTTTACAAGTAGAAATGATGGAAAGAGAGACATAAGAGGAATTATAGCCAAAATTTTCTGGCGCTTGATAGGATTATGGAGCCATATTCGATTGTCCTGCTACGCCGAGATCTTTGTCGCTAGTCAAGTCGACTGCGTCCTTTGGTATGCTTTTTGTACTAGTTTCAAAGAAAATCTGTAGGATTTTGGGAGCTAAATGCTGTAGATATCGGGTGAATTACTGCCATGCATTAATCGACTGGTGTGCTTCCAAGCCTAGTGTCTTGATCTGTCCAAGCAAGTTTAATTTTTCTACTATTTCTTCTTGTTGTACTGAGGCTGATTTTGGGTCAACCTGCTGCTCCATATCTTGAATCTTTTCTATGAGTTGTGTGAGGCGAATTACTGTGTTGTCGGTTTCCAACTGTACTTTGTGCACTTCCTTCCGCAATTCTTGTTCTTGTTGTGAGAGTTGTGACTGCATTGCTTTTTCTTTTCCTAACTGACTTGTGAGGGCCTCTTTGATCTTGATTTCGGTCGTCATATGTTTGGTCTTTCATATGTTTTTGACCGAAACTCTTTGTATTCTTCCCTTGCTGAATCTAGTTGCAAGGTAAGTTGGACAGTCACTTACCACTGAGTTTAGCATTGTAGCACACTTGGTGATTTCTTCCATTTTTTCTGAGTCCTTTAATATTGTTGTAATCTGTCACCATGATGGTGGTTGTTTGTTCTTGGATTATTTTATTATCAGTCCTTGCTACGCGGTATTGTTTTTCTATATATTTACTTTTCCTTTTGGAGACATTCGACTTGTTGTTGGTTTTCTGTATTAGCTATGATCAACCTTTCGACCAAGTTTTTAAAAATAGGATGGATGATCGGGTCACTTTAAAAGTAATTTGTGAGGATTTTTTTTTCTTACTATTTCCTGATGTTGTTGTTGCCCCCCCTTCCTTATCTTGAGCTTGTGTTGTAGGTAAGTGAGTTTGATCGACCCGTTCCCTTACAACTGTTTCCTTCTGTTGTGTCTACTCTGTTTTTGTCCGCAAGGAAGATTGTTGAGCCTAAGTTGGATCTTGTATTGTATCCTTATTCAGAGCATTTTTTGGGAAGGGCTCCTCTCTGTGTTCCTATTGTTGTTGTTTTCCTACTTCCGTGGGAATGTCGGTCATGATCTCTACTGGTCCTGATTCATAAATATTATCAATTTGGGTGGTGATTTCCTGGAGTTCAACTTCAGGATGATCGACTAACTGTTGCATATCTTCAAATGGGTGGATTGATTGGATTGGTATTTGAATGACCGACTCATGTTGTTGTGCAATTTCGACTGGATGAGCTGAATGGATTGATATTCCTTCGACTAACTCGGGCTGCTCTGGCATGTCGATCTTAATCTCCTTGTCGAACGACGTATATGGTTGGTCTGACTGATTTGCTTCTGAGGACTCAAAAATTATAAGTTTTCTCTTCTTTTTCTTTGCAAGTCTTTCCTCGGCTACAACTACTGGCTCAACTGGTGGGGATTCTCTTATCAAATATATTGTCAAGTCATTCACTCTCCTTTTTCCTTGTGTCGACTTTGTCCTAAATTATAATTATGACCAAGTCTTTGAGATATTTTCTGGAGTTACCACAGTGGTCAAGATTTTGTGTATCTTATGCCTCCTTTCCCCCCTTGTTTCAATCTATTAGAGTGTATTTTTGATTTGTTTGACCTCTTATTTTTATACTTTAGATTTTTCCATGGATTCCTTCATTCCAGGTCCGAATGATGAGCTTAAAATATTCTTCATCGTAGCAGTCTCTTGTCGGGTCTTCTCCTCTGTCTGCTTGATTTTTTGGCAATTTTGCTGGTGATACTAGTCATCTTTTATTGAACGACGAGGTCGTTAAATTCGATACCTCTAGTCGACTGAAAATTCCCCCGCTAGATTTTTTGTGTGTCGAATGATATTTATTTGACTCTGAATGTTGTTTTCCCTTTATCTTTTTTCGTTGGTTGCTTTATTTTTTCAGGAAAAGGTCGTACAGGAACCATTGCCAATGCTTCCAAGTATTAAAAAAAAGGTACAACATATAACTCTACTTCTCTTTCCTCCTCCTCTTCTGTGTCGGTAAGGGGGAGTACCAAAGGTAGTCTTGGTTGGTTAACTTCATGAGTAATTTCTATCTCTTGGTATGATTGTCTTTCTAATTCAACAAATATTTCCTCTATTGTTGGCTGATAATGTAACTCCTCCGGTTCTAGGCCCGACTCCAATCCACACCAAAGTTTTGTGCATTCGAGTTCTAACTAAATATGGCAGGGTGTCATCGGGACTCGACGAACCAATTGCTCGAAACACCATCTATGTGAGCTATCTTTTAAGTTTTTGACCCATAGTCAAAACATTTCTTGTGGAGGTAGTGATTTGGAGGCACTTTCCCGCTCTGCTGAGAAAATTCTATATTTTTCCATTGCTGGAAACTTCTTAATTATGAATGCAGGGTCACCGACTGGACTATATTGCTCCATTTCTATCCATATTAATAAGGAAGGGGATTTGATGGCATTATCGGTTTCTTGGAATTCCTTGCAGTTATTCCAGATGATGTCAGCCATGTATTCAGACCAATTGAAGTTTTCTACCTTTTTAAAGATTTGGCCGATTGACTCTACCATGATCATTTTGACATTGGAAGCTTGATCAACTGGTGTAAAGAATAATGATACAATTATGGTAGTCCATCTTGCATGCAAGTCAGGGATCTTGTTGATAATTAAGCCCATGGAATTTTTTGTTGTTGTTGAGCTAGTCAAATTTGCATCCAACTATTTGCATTTGAAGTTTTCGGGACCTGGACCCCGTCTTTGGAATACCGATGATTCTGTGAATAAGCCTTCCTATTATTGCTATCAAACTATCGAGCCAGAGGTATCAATCATGATACCGACTAACAATAAACTTTGCTTCTTATTCCTCCCATCACTCGAAGTCGACAATTTGTGGTGCTCCTAGGAGATGTTTGATTCCTGCTCTTACTAGGAATTATGTCTCAGGCTTCCAAAAACCATTCTCCGACCCCCAATCTAGAAATTTTTTCCACTTTTTTCTCTAATCCATTTCCTCCAGTCCTGCCTGTCAGATATTCTACATCTGTATTTGCAATAGAGTTGCAGTTGTTCTCTTGAACCTTTCTCTTGGTCTTGATCCTTCCTCTATCTCAATGACTTGTAATCTCATTCTTGACATGTTTAAGTCTAGTTCAACGGTATTCAACAAGTCGAGGAAAACTACAGGTTCGCTCGGTTGATCGGTCGACTCTTTACTTTGTTGCGGGGAAGAAAATAACAATGACACAAATTCATATATGTCCTCCAAATTTATAGGAGAGAGAGGGAGATTCAAATTAAATGCATCCAATTGTTCCTTACATTCGTGTGCCTCTGTCATAACTGTTGGTGGTATGTTCGACTCATATGAGGGGATATGTAGGGTATTTCTTAGTTGACATGCATGCAGGTCTTGTCACACATTAATTGTAGTGATTTCCACTTGGATTTCGTTCATGTCGAGTCATCCCGAAGTTATGTTAGTGGTTGGGAAACGATCTTCTCCGTTGCGTCGAGCATTAATGTTTTTGTCAGGTTCATAGGTCCTTTCCTGTCGTGTCTTAAATGTACTGTCCTTCTTGGATTCAAAATTTTCTTGGTCAATTTTTTCTCTTGCTCGATCGACTATGTCTCCTCTGTTGATCTGTTGTCGATACATGGTTCGATCAACTGCTTCTTTTGTATTGTCGTGTTTCCTCTTGTCAGTTCTTCTTATTCAATGTTCTTGATAATTACTCTGTTCATCTCTTTTATTGTAGTCCCTTCTATGATGGCTTCACTCGCTTGATTTGGATCCACCTCAATCAATTGACTGTTGCTTGATGAGGATTTTTCATAAGTATGGATATGGATTCGTGTGTTGATCTCTTCTTCGCCCACTTTCTCTGTGGCTTAACCGGGGGCTTCTTTCTCTCTCCATTCTACTTTTCCTTTACTTTTTTTCTTCCAAGCTTTGGAACCTCTTTAATACTTATCTTTTCCTATAACAGTTTCTTGTACCTGAATTTTATACGTGAATTCTTTGTAACTGACTTTTAGTTTAAAAAATGATTTAGTGCTTGATACTGTTATTAATCTACACTAATATACTTCGACAAACGAACTGTTATATTACCACTTCTGGTCGATCCCTGTTGGCATTATTTTATATAGACTTTGCCAACAAGGTTCCTTATTTCCATGTATTATACTTCTTTAATTGGGTACCATTAATTAATTTTTTAAATGGATGCCCCAACAAAGTTCGAAGTTGAACTACACCTATCGAGCGAATATCTTCTATAACATAAGGACCAAGCCATGCCATCTCTAACTTCTCGGGTTGTCGTATAGTAGAACTAGGTCTCCATTTTTATCTGCTTCTTTTTTAGATGTCGATCATGCCATGGTTTATGTTGTTGTTTTTTAACTTCTTGGTGGTGCATTTCTATTAATATTCCTTCTTCCAGCTTATTTAATTAGTAAAGACGATCCTTCCTTCTTCTATCTTGGTCGAATTTAGCAACAACTTCTATTCTTTCTGAGTTGGCCCAGAAGTGAAGTGGTATCACAACTTCTTGTCCATATAAAAGTTTAAAGGGATTCTGTCGAGTCGATCGATTATAAGAAGATCTGTATGCCCATAAGACTGTAGGAATTTTGTCGTCCTAATCGTTCTTATCGATGCCACATATTTTAGTGAGTCCTTTATGTAGTGTCTTAATAAATTCTTCAACCACACCATTTTCTTGGGGTGGTGTTGGCACAGGGGTAGACCCAGGGTTCGATGCTTAACAACGCACCAACAAAACCCCGACTACTGGCCCTTTCGGCAACACCTGCGAAGCAGGCGAGGTCTCACCCGAGGTAGAAGCAGGGGGGTTACAGGATGTAGGTGTCTGTAACCAAGCTAGGACACATATATGTGATAATAACACTTCGAAAAGTACTCTATTAACACTTAGGGTTAACATGCATTAGTTATTAGCCTTATTAACATCACAGAACATACCCAAAGATGGATCAACGCAGTAACAATAAATGATTACATACCCTGAGCACTTAGCATTATAGGTTGGATCTAGCATTCATTCATCCTTAACACAAGTAAAGCACTAAGCAACAACAGATCTATCTATCATACATAATAATCAAGGCACTAAGAAAATAAATAACATAAATAACACAGAACAAAGCACACCACAGAAAAAAGATATACGTGGTTCACCCCAGTGTGGGGCTACGTCCACCAACCGCTTCGCCTTCTTTATTATTCGTTAAGATATTACATTCATTTTCTCTTGTGCACTAAGCCACAGAGCCAAGCTTCGCAAGAGACATGAGATCTACGCACCGAGCACCAGATCCTCCTTCCAAAACTAGGTCAAGGCACAGAGCCAACCCTCTACCGAGCACAAAGCCTTAACACATATACATATGTTGCACAAAGAAACCCAAAAATACTTGCACTTAGCTACCAAGACTTCGCTACTTCTACCATACATTCTTACTTATTTATACTTTTACAATCCCTTACAATAAGGCCTAAACATGGGAGAACCCATGGGATGACATCCCATAATCCCATTACAAAAACCCTAAAGGACCCCTCACTGGATCCACATAGCCCACAAAATAAGTGAGATTCGTGATCTCAGCTCTGCTCGGGTGCTCCTTCGAACAATGTGTCAAATTTCAAAAGTGGTCCAAACCTGACCAAGGTTTCCTCAAAACTTGGTTGAGGACCACCAGTCCCCCAACACTCACCTGTGACTCGTCGCGAGTCACTCAGGTTTGGTCAATGCTTCTTCGAAGACCTCGAGCTTAACTCGAGATGCCTCAACTTGGTCCTTCACTTGAGCCTCCTGTTCAACAATCTTTTGGATCGTCTGCTCTTTAACAGGCCCTTCCAAGCATTGTTCCACTGTTGCAATCACTTGGTCCAGTTGCAAGTCTTATCCCTCAATTTCTTCAAACACCTTGCAGGCTTCATCTTGCACAGGTTGTAGCTTCTGCATGACTTCCAATACCCTGCCCTAGAGGGAAGTGATCTTCTACTGCACTGCACGTTGTTCCTTAGATCTCTTGATTCTTTCAACTGCGGTGAGTAGCTTCATCTGCGCCTGCACGGAGAATTCCTGCTGCTGCGCCTCCTGTAACTGCGCTTCAAGTTTCCTTAGTTCTAGATCTTTTGTGAGGCATTCAAATGTTTTCGCACTTCTATCGCTCAACTATTTTCACTCTGAGGCGAGAGATCTAATCCTTAATACTGTGTTCTTAACGACTTCCTCCCTCTTGTCACGCACCTCCTGCGGGGTGCTTGGTACTACTTGGACCTCCAACTTTGTTATCCTTGCTTGAAGCTACTGGATGCTCTCAGCGAGCTTCACTACTTGAGCCTCGACCGAATCTTGTTCCTCCTGTGCCAAGCCTGGCACATAGTGACATGCTTTACTTACTACTTCTTTGACCGTGGCCCATCCTACGAGCAACTACTCCTTTTCTCTCTCTAGCTGAGATTTTTCCTCCTGGATCATCACCTGAAACTCTTCTTTCTCACTTTCATAGGCGGTTAGACTGTACCGCGCTACTCGTAATTGTTCTAATGTTTCATCCTTCTCTTGTTTCAAGGATTTTGTAGCCTTCTCCTTCTCTTCCTGGACTTTCTGAAGTCGAGTTTCTGTCGCATCTGTAAGTCTTCTCAATTGGGCTGGTTCTTCCCCCAATTCTGCAATCTGTGACGAGGAAGGTGCAGTGGGTACTGCACGGATCAAATGAACAACTTGTTGTACTTCCTTCAATTCCTTCTCGACCCTTCCATATATCTCTTCCTTCTTCACTCCATATCTCTACAAGATTTCCTCGGAAGTGACCTCCATAGCTCCGTGGACCAGACTGATATCTTCCTCTATGAGCGTTGCCTCTAACTGGGGCTTATTAGCGTGCGTCTTCTTCCTTACTGAAGGTTTATTTGGAGAAACCTTCCTCTTCTGCGGTGTTACTATCCCAGTAGGGGGATCCTCACGTGGAGGGGTGGTAGCTTCGCCTCCTCCCACTCCTTATTCTCCTTCATTTCCGCCTCCCTGTCCTTCTGCTTCATGTCCTCCTCCTTCTCGTGAGTCAGATCCATTATCTTAAGAAGTTGTCCTCCTCATCAGTCTCTATATCTTGAATTTCCTCCTGTTTTTTATTCTTCTTCTTCCGACTGGACTGTCCGACATGCTCAGCCCGGGTGACCATGGGGCTTCCTATGGTGTCAGTGTCAGAGAGTTCTGCATCAACAATGGGTACAAGGAATTCCTCCAGCCACTCCTTTGTGATCTGCTCCATGTCTTTATTTGTTAGCTTGTAGTACGACTGGAACTCTTCCTTGTTCTCATCTCTGCGCACAGTGATATAGATGAAATGCGGATCTGTGTGGAACTTTGATATTGATTGGTACTGGTGTAGGCTGCGTGGTGTCATGTGTGGAAATGACTCAATGACAACCTTCAATTGCTGGTAGTATGCATGAAACACGACATTGGACTGCCGCTTCTTCGTCTTGTCATTGGTGTACCACAAGGTGGAAAACCTAGCGGTCAATGACTCCGATGGTTCAATCTCTAGAAAGGTGGCTCCTTCAGGCATTTTCCAAGCGACAAATGTGATCAAAATGATCAGCCAGCTGTAGTAGAATTTGTATCCCAAATGCTGGGCTTCGCGACAATATTTCTCAAGTTCATTGAGAAGGTAGCTCACCCAGTTCATCTGCATTCCCTCCACACATTTTCCTGTGAGGTCCACCACGAACCCGGTGACCTGTGTGGGGTAGTTATTCCTTACGAGCTTGCCAACTATGATTTGGAAAGCAAGGCGCACTGCGCCATCCTGTATAGAGGCTACCTTGTAACCTCACTTTCCTTTTTCCACTTCTCTATAAGCTTCCTTTATGTGTTGTGCCAGGGAGCGGTTCGAGGCCTTCCCTGGATAAAACTGCTGAGGTTCAGGTCCCTTCATGCTTAAGCTTGTAATCTAGTGGATCAACGTCGAATCCATGGTAATCCTTTGGTCGAGCCACATGTATCCTCCATGATAACATGACAAGAGGAGTTTAACACAAGCGTTAACCTCTTGGTGATGACCAAAATGTGGGATCTTCATTACATTCAACATAGTGGACTGTGCCAACCCCTTAATCCATGGATGTGAGATGAGGCGAGGCTTCTTCCTAGTTGAGTTCGTCAAGTAGAAGTGGGGAACTAACATAGCATAGTTCTTCCTATCGCCTAGATTGAAATCATTTTTCTTTAGTAGCGGGATTTGTCCTAACTAACTCCCAACTACGCGTATTCCTTTCAGAATGTACGCGGTGAATACGGTGTACTCAAAATCTCGTGGGATGTTATTGCGGTTAACTGCGCCTGCCAAAGGTGGGATATACTCTGGTAGGATGGATGGGATATGCTTCGCATTAGCCAGATCACTGCGGTGCTTACTTTGTTGCTCAGTCACGGGGTTAACACGGGCAGAACGACGTCCAGTCGAAGGGGAAGCCTGTAGTCCCCTATTCGACGACGCCTTGACACCTTCAGATATCGGTCTGTTAGCCATTATCTTTCTGAGGACTTCCTCAATAGACTTATCTAACTCACTAGGTTTTCCCAACATTCAAACTTTTAAACAAAGAGGTCAGGGTAGACGAATAGACAGGCGGGGTAGACAAATAGACGACGCGGTCTAGCTTCAGATAACACAACTCGACACTTAGAAAATTCGCTGTTATCTCAGTTAATCATGGGTGACAAATAGTGGTCCCGACACAGTGACCAACGAGTTAAATAAGCGGGGCATTGTAACAGATTTTTCCAACGGGCAAGAATTCTTCCATCAATGTGAATATGTCCATTATGGCACGGTCTCAACATTCCAAAAGCGGTCCATCAACCCATAATTTCATTTTCTAACCATTCCGGAGCATTGTTCTAATGGTCGGGGTGCCTCCAATGGTCATATAACTTCGCTAGGGCAAAGCCCCATTCTGCGCGGTCCTGATCTTCCAATGAGGTCCAAATTCTGCGAACCTGCCTCCTGCGAGGTTCTAGTCTGTAAAATCTTCCATCTGTTCTCTGTAGCTTCTTGTATGTTTTCCAACTTATCTTTCTTTTTATTGAGCTTCCTTTCCTTCTTCCCTGTGATGTGAGTCTCTCTAACTATTTTTGTAATCCTCTTTCCATTCTTATTCTTATCTTCTCCTAGCGCAGTGGCTTCGCACTATTGAGGTTCCCTCAAAGAGTCTGAAGTTAATATCCCCTCTCTTAATACTTCATGGGTGGGTATTCTTCTTTCTTGCATAGACAGGTCCTTCAATCCATCTTCCATTCTTTCAACCTTGACAACTAATTCTTTTGCCTTCTGTCCCTCCTGCGTTGTTACCTTGTTTTGTTGCTTCGACTTATCCTCTCGTTCTTCTATTAGTTGATCTATTTTTCTAGCTATGAAATCCCTTATTTCTTGCTTTTTCTTTTCTGTGGCCTCTTCTTCTGCTTTCCTTCTGATTTGATCTTTCTCAATCCAAGTCTTACCTAGAAAAAGTGGGAAATGGGCGCTGTCCCCAACAAACTTAATGACTTCAAATTCGTCTTCAGTCGATGTTCCATGGACAATAATAGGTACATTAGTAACTCGTCCACATAGGGTTATTATATTTACTTTAAACAAGCCTATCCTTCCCAATGAAGGTACCGCAGTAGGCATTCCCAAAATTTTCCAAGTTCCCTCTGTCATAATATTCACTTGTGTTTCCTCATCTAAGACACAGTCTATGTTGAAGTCTTCTATTCTTGTACTTATGCACTTTTTTTACTTTCAGGATCTCTGGTAAACTGACATCTTTGTGAACATCCATCATTTCTTTCAACTGTAATAATGTAGTCTGAACTTTCTCTAATTATTTCTCTTTATGATTCTCTAACATGCCCTTAGTCTCTTGATAGTTTTCTTGTCTCATGTTCATTCATTCAACTTTAGCAATCATCCTTGGAAAATCCTCAACCTCATGACCAACAATCTTACAACAAAGACAAATAGGACCCGTGCCAGGGTATTCTTTAGCAAGATGTCCCAGTCTTCTGCAATTATAACACAGTCTTAATCCTCTTTTTCTTTTAAACGTTCCCCAACCTCTTCTGTTCTATGCACTAGGATCACAGTGCTGGACCTGCAATCTACAAAAATTCTTTCTAGTTTCCTGCATCCACTTATTAGTCCAAAAAATCTTTCTATGCATAGGAATGAAATATCTTTCTTCATTTCTATTAAATTTACTCTGATCAATTCTTTCTTCCAACTGCACCCTAGCCTTTAGACTAGGACATAATCTATTAAACATACTTAAATTCATGCTTTCGAAACAAAAATTTTCACCTATGTTACTCTTGTCAAAGCACAAAGCTTTACCTCTTTTAAGATCTTACCTCTTTTCTTCCAATCAGATTTCTCTCTTAGCACAAAGATTTGCAAGTCAAGTAGAGTACTGTTCACTACAACAACAGATCTACGCACAAAGATTATCTTTTCTTTACTTCAGTTCCCTTCAATCACAGTTTTAGGTCCTGACATCGGAACCATTTGTTGGCATAGGGGTAGACCCAGGGTTCAACGCTTAACAACACACCAACAAACCCTGACTACTGGCCCTTTCAGGAACACATGCGAAGCAGATGAGGTCTCACCTGAGGTAGAAGCAGGGGGGTTACAAGACGCAAGTGTCTGTAACCAAGATGGGACACATATCTGTGATAATAACACTTCGCAGAGTACTCTATTAACACTTAGGGTAAACATGTATTAGTTATTATCCTTATTAACATCGCAGAACATACCCAAAGTTGGATTAGTGCAACAACAGTAAATGATTACATACCCTGAGCACTTAACATTATAAGTTAGATCTAGCATTCATTCATCCTTAACACAAGTAAATAACTAATCAACAACAGATCTATCTATCATACATAATAATCAAGGCACTAAGAATATAAATAACATAAATAACACAACACAAAGCACACCACAGACACAAGATATACGTGGTTCACCCTAGTGTGGGGCTATGTCCACCAACCGCTTCGCCTTCTTTATTATTCGTATAGATCTTACATTCATTTTCTCCTGTGCACTAAGCCATAGAGCCAAGCTTCGCACCAGACATGAGATCTATGCATTGAGCACCAGATCCTCCTTCCAAAACTAAGTCAAGGCACCAAGCCAACCCTCTACCAAGCACAAAGCCTTAACACATATACATCTTTTGCACAAAGAAACCCAAAACTAATTGCACTTAGCTACCAAGACTTCACTACTTCTACCATACATTCTTACTTATTTATACTTTTACAATATGGCGCAACACCCCTACCTCAACAGGTTGTACACGACCTCCCAGTCTAAGGATCGTTCTTAATCTCCCCTTTGAGTCTGATTGACTCTTTGATTCCCACGGGAATCTTCAACACCCAAGTGTTTATCCACAGGTCCTTCTTAGGAGTTACGCCTGTGCGAACAAATACTGGGCGCAAACTCTTACCCATGTGACCAGCTAATGTGACCACAAACCTTCACCGAAAAGATATTTCAGATTTCGTGACTTTGTGATCCCTGATGTGGGCTCCTCTGACTCCTTCAACTCCCGAACCCCGAAAAGGTTGACGGGTTCTCAAATCCTCCCTTGACTTCTCTTGATGTGGTGTCCGACCATAACCTGGGGTCCAAATATTTCGGCACCTCGGGGTTTTGTGTATAGGCGATTTGCAGTGCAACGACACCCTTCACTGATAGCCGAAATCGTGATGACTCCTCGCCACGATCAACGGTTTTGAGCTTCCCGCGATATGATTGTTCTGATTCTATCGGGACTTCGTGAATCAAGAGTTCGCAATCTTGACTTCGAGTCACAACGTTCTCCATGCCCTGAATTTTGAAACGACGAAATTCAAGTGTGATATCAACAATTCTCATTGATCCAAATCCAACGACCACTATTCCTCCTAAGCTTATGAGTGCTGAAAGACACTCAGCCTTAACCCTTCTGCTAATCTGCAAGATCCAACAGCTCACAGAACTTTGGTGATTCTCCCTCTGAGAATTTCAACCATCCGTTCTGACTCCTCAAGGACTCCTGCCCAAATACCTTGGCATCTTTTCCTCTCGAACTTGGCTTCTGGGAGGTGAATCCAGACCTTCGTCATTCCTTTGATTTCTCAAATTCTCTATCCTTCCTGAGCTTAACTTCGCTGCTACGACTCCAGACTTCTAAGGATTTCTTGCGCGCACTCCTTGTGGCATTCAAAAATAACCTCTGGTTATTTCACCTTCAACTTTGTGCACCCCTGGAAACAATAGTTCTTCAACCTCTTCCCTTGGTTAAATAAGCCTAAGACTTCAACCGGCCTGTGCACACCTTGCACGACTCTGTGCTATATCTGCACTTCTATTGGTATGAGAACAATGGTATCCCTCCTGAGCTTTTTTGAGATAAAACTCAAAATCTTGTCAACGCACTCCTTGCGGAATCTCACTGCACTCTTTGCAGGAATTCTCAGGAAGAGAAACAATTGAAACTCATATTCCTCCTCTCACGGACTTCATACATTCAACTTGAAATCAAGAGCATACATACACACACATATAGCATTGAACAAATGCATAACAGAGAATAAAAGTAATCTGTAAACATACCATTCAAATAGATGTAAACAAAAACCACCACAACACCATGAAATGGAATCAAAAGCATTCTTGTATTAATTCCAAGTGTATATGTACATGGGTTCTATAGCAACCGCTATATGCTTATACAAATTCTTATAATCTTTGTTCTTCTGCTTCGCTATTCTCTTACTCTACAGCTTACAACTTACAATGAGAATAATCCTTACCATACAATACATACGAGGGAGCTTTCTAGAGTTTTCCCTCCTATAGCTCTAAACTATCTAATCGAATTAAAAACCATAACTACTTTACATTCATTACAATTAAATGCCTTCATATCCGACAGATGAGAGCAACAATCAAGATTTGTTTACAATCACAAAACATAAATGTAAATACATCCTCCTAGCTATTACATTAATGCTTCGTCTTTTGAAATTCAAAATGTGCGCTGGTGCATATCCAACTGTCTTCTGCTTCTGCACTTGCTTTACTGGCTTGCTTATGATGCTCCTGCATCATACTCCCTTGGTTGAAAAATTCATGAACTCCTGTTCATGAGCTCCTGCACCCTCTGTCCATGTTTTTGGATATTTGCTTCATTTTCCCAACTGGCATCTTCAATCGACTGTCCTTTCCATTTGACCAAATATTCAAAATATGTCTTCCTTCAGGTCTTCTTGCTAACTCTTTGATCAATGATCTTTTCCATCTGCGGCTTTTCATCTACATGCATCTGTTTAACCCATTGAATTTACTTTTGATTCTCTTTGTCTCCTTCATCTGCTCTGTAAGGATACATATTTGCTATATTGAATATGGGTGATATCCCTACCCCATCCGGTAATTCAATTTCGTAAGCATTTGCCTCAAACTTTCGCAAAATATTACATGGCCCAATTTTCTTCATCTTAAGTTTATTATATGTTCCCCTTGGGAATATTTCTTTCCTGAGATGTGCTAAAAATAAATCCCCCACTTCAAATTGAAGTTCTCTTCTGTGCTGATCTGCTCTGCGCTTGTATTCCTGGTTGGAATTCTGCAATTGCTCCTTAATCTTGCTATGAAGCTCTTGCATTTCTTCTACAAAATCTTTGGCTCCAACACTCTTGAACTCTCTCTTCTCTAAATTCCTTAACTCAGATACTCCCCTTGGATGCATTCCATACATAATCTAGAATGGGCCCTGTCCTATACTCCTGTTGGGTGAATCATTATATGCAAATTCGGCTTGCGGAAGAATCTGATCCCACTGAATGTGATGTTCAACTACTAATCTTCTCAACAAGTCCCCTAAACTTCTATTTACCACCTCAGTCTGCCTATCCGTCTGAGGATGATATGTTGAGCTAAAAGATAAATTCGTCCCCAACTTCTTCCGTAGGGTCCTCCAGAAATGACCAACAAATTTGGTATCTCTATCTGAAACAATACTCTTGGGTAAGCCACAAAGTTTAACAACTTCTTTGAAAAACAAGTTTGCAATATGTGTTGCATCACTAGTTTTATGACATGGAATGAAATGTGCCATTTTTGAGAACTTGTCGACTACCACAAATATGGAATCACAACCTATCTATGTCCTCGGCAGTCCCAACACAAAATCCATGCTTACCGTGTCCCATGACCTCTCTGGTATTGGCAATGGCTGATACAACCCTGTATTCTGTATTTTCCCCTTTGCATGCTAGAAAATTATGCATCTGTTCACAAATTTCTTAACATCTATTCTCATCTCTGGCCAATAGTATGAGCCATTCAGTTGTGCAAAAGTCTTATCATGGCCGAAATGTCTAGCCAATCCCCCACTATGTTTTTCCTTCAAGAGGTTATCTCTCATATAGCATTTTAGTATACACAGCTGGTTTCCCCTGAGCAACAGTCCATCCTGAATCAAGTATTCAGTCCATTGGCTTCTATATATGAGAATTGGATTCTCACATGCTTCATAGGCTTCTTTGAAATCTGCATCATCCCTGTACATATCCTTAAGGTTGTCAAAACCTAAAGTTTTCACTCTGAACTCCTGCAGAATCAAACATTTCCTGCTCAATGCATCAACAACCTTGTTAGCAGTTCCAGAAATGTGGTTTATAACAAAAGTAAAGTTCTGCATGTATTCAATCCATTTTGCATGATTTTGGTTCAATTTCTCCTGTCGAGTTATGAATTGTAAAGCATGGTTATCACTATACAAGACAAACTCCTTTGGAACCAAGTAGTGTCTCCATTTCTTCAACGCCTGTATGATCGCATAAAAATCTTTATCATATGTTGAATACTTCAACTTTGCCTTGTTCAGTTTCTCACTGGAGTATGCAATCGGCGTGTTGTCTTGACTTAAGACTGCTCCAATCGCAAATCCACTTGTGTCACATCTCACTTGAAATGTTTTACTGAAATCTGGCAGAACCAGAACTAGCTGTCCAACTATCTTCTCCTTCAGCAACTTGAAACTTTTCTCCGCTTCCTCTATCCAATGAAAAGATTTATGTCTTTTCTTGACTGTGTCTATCATCGATGCACATATCCCGCTGAAATTCCCGATGAACTTCATGTAAAAACTGGCTAATCCATGGAAGCTTCTGACTTCAAAGATACTCCTCGGTGACGGCCAATCTTTGATTTTTCTTACCTTCTCCAGGTCCATCTTCAACTCATTCAAAGAGATTACAAAACCCAAATAAATGAGTTCTGTCTTCATGAAAGATGACTTATTTAAATTTATCAACAATTTATCTTGCTGCAACCTCTACATCACTAGAGTTAAGTGTCTCAAATGCTCCTCCTTAGTCTTACTGAAGATTAGTATATCATCAAGATACACAATCACAAACTTTCCAATGAAATCTTTCAAGACTTCGTTCATCAATCTCATGAAAGTACTTGGCGCATTCGTCAAACCAAATGACATGACAAGCCATTCATACAACCCTTCATTCTTCTTGAATGTTGTCTTCCATTCATCACCTTCCCTCATTCTAATTTGATGATATCCGCTTTTCAAATCAATTTTTGAAAAAAACTTTGCTCCACTCAAGCAATTCATCAAGTCATCCATCCTGGGTAAATGAAATCTATACCTGATGGTGATTTTGTTTATAGCTCTTGAGTCTGTACACATTTTCCGTCCACCATCTTTTTTTGGACTTAACACATTTGGCACAACACATGGACTCAAGCTTTCTCTAACCAACCCTTTGTCCATCAAATCCTGGACTTGCTTCTTAACCTCTTCATTCTCTTGCGGCGTCAATATGTACGCTACTTTGTTTGGTAAACTCGCTCCTGGTATAAGGTCAATGTGATGACTTATACTTATGATGGACGGAAACAAATAAGGTAAATCATCCACCACTATATCAGAAAAATTCTCCAGCAGTTCCTAAATTTCCTTCGGCAGATCATCTATCGAAGTACTTGTCAAGATGAATCTAGGTTTTCTTACCACGACAAACTGCATTTCTTCATCCTTCTTGAATTCATCCAGAAGTTCCTTCCCACTCATGAGAAGTATAGTATTTCTTTCTTCAGCCTTCACTTTCTCGTCTTTAATTGGTAGCAACATATGTGTTCTACCATTTTTCTCTAAGGTGTATGTGTTCTTTCTCCCATCATGAACAACATTTCTGTCATATTTCCACGGTATCCCTAACAAAAGATGATAGACATCCATGGGAATAACATCACATAAAATTTCATCCTTATATCCCCCTATCTTAAATTCAACTAAACATTGTTTAGTAACAATTACATGGTGTCTCTTTTGTAACCACGAGACTTTGTATGGGCTCGGATGTGAAACTGTCTCCAATTCCAGCTTCTCCACCATTTCTATGGATACTAGATTATCTATACTTCCACTATCCACTATCACCTTGCATACCCTATCCTTGGTCTTGCAAGCAGTTATGAACAAACTGTTTCTTTGGACTAGATTTTCCACCTCTTTCTCTGGCTTCAAGAGAATTTTCCGCATCATTAAATATCTTCCACCTTCTGCGTCTTCTGCCTCAACATTTCGTCTTTGATCTTCTGAAATGTGAGATTTTCCCCCATCTCTTTTCCTATCAGGACATTCAAAATATTTGTGTCCGATATTTCCATAGACAAAACACTTAATTTTACCTCCTCTGCCTCTTCCTCTTCCTTTTGCTCGCGAAAAGTGTTCCTATCGGCATATTGTCTCCCCTGTTAGCTTCCTCCTATTTCAGGGTGATTATGAGGTTTCTTTTCTTCTTCCTTGGGTTTTTGTACTCTATCTTGGGCGATTTCCTTGCCTCTTCTCTGACTTGTACCTCTGCCTTTTTGACCTTGCTTTCGGGGAAAATTTTCTTTTGCCTTCAGAGCCATTTGATAAGCATCTTCTACATTTCTGATTGTTACCATGCTCATCTAATCTTGAATGTCATATATCAAGCTGTTCATGTATCTGGCGACCTTCTCATCATCACTTTCTCGATGACCTACTCTAATGTTTATCCTGTAGAACTCCTCAGTGTATTCTTTCACTGTCATCCCTTTCTGTCTCAAATTCTGCATTCTTCTAAACAGATTGATTTGGTAATCTCTGGGTATAAACTTGGCTTTCATCTTTGTGAGCATTCTATCCTAGTTTTTGATTCTTTGCTTGCCTTTGCAACGCCTATCAACCTGCAGGTCATCCCACCACAGTGCTGCATGCCCTTTAAGTCTAGTGACAACATGTTTAACTTTCTTGTCTTCTTCGACATCCTCATAGTCGAAGTATTTGTCCAGAGCTCTAAACCAATCTAGCAGCCCTTCAACGTCTAGGTTGCCTTCATACATTGGAATGTCCATCTTTTCCCTGACACCTATTCTTGCAACAACTTTGAATAGATGTTCTTCTACAGCATCCTCAGCTACAACTTCTTCTTCAGCTCCGGCCTCATTTTCACTTTCAGCTTCATTGACATCTCCAACATCAACTGTTCATCTCTGTGCTGTCTCCATAGCATCCAATCAAGCACAGAGTTCTCTCATTTCCCTTTCCACAGCTGGATCGGGCATTGGTATATCTTGACGTCTTCTCGGCGGCATTGTTCAAATCTATTCCAAGCAGAATCTAAATCACAACTTGCCTTCTGTCTTCTCCTACTTACATAAAACAATGATTGTAAGCTTTGATACCAGCTGGTGCAGCACCCTTGGAAAAAATAGTTCTTCAACCTCTTCCCTTGGTTGAATAAGCCTAAGACTTCAACTGGCCTGTGCACACCTTGCACGACTCTGTGCTATATCTACACTTCTATTGGTATGAGAACAATGGTATCCCTCTTGATCTTTTCTGAGATAAAACTCAGAATCTCGTCAACGCACTCCTTGCGGACTCTCACTGCACTCTTTGTAGGAATTCTCAAGAAGAGAAACAATTGAAACTCATATTCCTCCTCTCATGAACTTCATACATTCAATATGAAATCAAGAGAATACATACACACACATATAGCATTGAAAAAATGCATAACAAAGAATAAAATAAAACTGTAAACATACCATTCAAATAAATGTAAACAACAACCACCACAACACCATGAAATGGAATAAAAAACATTCTTGTATTAATTCCAAGTGTATCTGTACATGGGTTCTATAGCAACCGCTATATTCTTATACAAATTCTTACAATCTCTATTCTTCTGCTTTGCTATTCTCTTTCTCTACAAGTTACAAGTTACAATGAGAATAATCCTTACCATACAATACATACGAGGGAGCTTTCTAGATTTTTCCCTCCTACAACTCTAAGCTATCTAATCGAATTAAAATCCATAACTACTTTACATTCATTACAATTAAATGCCTTCATATCTGACAGATGAGAGCAATGCTCAAGATCTGTTTACAATCACAAAACATAAATGTAAATACATCCTACTAGCTATTACATTAATGCTCCATCTTTTGAAATTCAAAATGTGCGCTGGTGCATATCCAGCTGTCTTCCGCTTATGCACTTGCTTTGCTAGCTTGCTTATGATGCTCCTGCATCACAATCCCTTACAATAAGGCCTAAGCATGGGAGAACCCATGGGCCGAAATCCCATAATCCCATTACAAAAATCCTAGAGGACCCCTTACTGGGTCCACATAGCCCGCAAAATAAGTGAGATTTGTGATTTCGGCTCCGCTCGGGCGCTCCTTCTTCGAACAATGTGTCGAAGTCCAAAAGTGGTCCAAACCTGACCAAGGTTTCCTCAAAACTTGGTCGAGGGCCAACAGATGGTATGCCCTTGTTCTTCTGTGATCAATGAGAAATTTCTTGAGTAGGACTTGGATTGTCTTATTTACAAATGTGTCCCTTGGTCACTGATTAGAGTTAGTGGACATACAAATCTTGTGATTATGTTATCATAAATAAATTTCGATGTGACCTCTTTAGTACATATTTCGACTGGTTTTTCTTCCACCCACTTAGTTACATATTCAACTGGAGTGATAATATATTTCATGTTTGTTCTTTTTTCTCTTTGAATAAATGGACTGACAAAGTTGATGACCCATATTTTAAATGGTTGATTAGGATTGACCGACTATAATGACATTTAATTATTCCTCAAGCCAATGGAAAAGTTGAATCCATCAACAAAGTCTTGAAAACCATGCTTCAACACATGGTGGGGGTGAAAAAAATAATTGGAATTTACATCTCTTCTCAACACTTTGGGCCTATTAGACTTCCATCAAAACCACCACTGGTTTCACACCTTTCTAGTTGGTATATGCGTTAGAAGTGGTGTTTCCAATTGAATGTGAAATTCCATCTTTAAAACTAGTCATAGAACTCATTCCCAACACCTCTGCCTAAGAGGAACATCTCCTATATCTAATGAAGTTGGATGAGACCCATCTTGATGCTTCTCTCATTAATGAGACATATAAAAAAATGTATCAAAACTCAATATGATAAATTTTTCCGACCTTGCGTTTTCGCAGAAGGAGATCTAGTCATGGTCTATGACCAAGACCATGATAAACTTGGAGCAGGAAAAATAGAACCTATGTGGCATGGACCCTACATCGTAAAACGTGTGCTACATAGAGGTTCCTACAATTTAGTCGACTGTGATGGAATCCCTCTCAATGAGCCTGATAATGGGAGCTATCTGAGGAAGTACTATGCTTAGAAAATATTGCATCCATGCTTTGTATATTATTGTACCATATGATTTGGTTTGGTGTGTATTTACTTTTGCATGTAAGGGTTTTGTTTCATATTTAGCTTCTTATACCCTTCTTTGTGCTTGAATGTGCAGATGTGAACATCTTTCCTCGTATATTTTGGATTTGTGGATGGCGCTAGCCGACATACCCAGAACTTAGCTTCTGCAACTTGGACCATTTACCATTCTGACAAGTTGGTAAATTCAGGAGGGATATGTCTTGGGCTTGCAACCAATAATTTTTCTGAATATCATGCCGTAATTAGACTTTTGACTGAGTCCGCTTCTCTTAACATATCTCAGATAATCGTTAGTCTTGATTCCCAACTCGTGGTTTGTCAACTTAATCGTGTTTATGCTTTTCACAATCTAGCATTGCTACGTCTCTATTTGAGGGTTCGTCGTCTCGAGAGGTATTTTTCTTACATAGAGTACTGACACATATCGAGAGAACTTAATGTCATTATATGTTCATTAGAAAATTATATGTTGGATTGGTATCTCACACATAGATGAATATTCAAAATCATAAATCATAAATAAAAAAACATCACATCATTTGAAAAATAAGTAGCCGAGACAAAACTCATATATATATAGCAAAAGTGTGCCATAAAATTTTCCAAAAGTACATAGAGGGGAAACAACATGGGCTACTATGCCCGTACATCATCACATAATACTACACTAAGACATGGGAATCTTCTATTCCCCTTGTACTACATTGTGCTCATGGTAACACATCACTACTCTAGCTACTCACCGTAGAATATGGTTGAGACTCTCTAGCATACCCACTGTGTTCCTATGCAGGTGATAAGGAATGTCTCACAATATCATAGAGGGGACACCCATGGTAAGCCCCCTCAGATTCCTCTCTACCTAGCCCTCCAACTCCACAACCTGCCTTTGTCACTACTTGAACACCACCGCGTTTTCCAAATGGTGACATCCTAGCTGGACCTGTCGTTCCTCGGTCTGCATGATGAAAAAACAAACATGTTTTAGATCCTTCATTGTACCACAAAAAAATACATATATCATAAAAAAACAAAAAACACTTTTTGCAAGGTTACGCTTTGGAATTTACCTGATGCATCCAATTGTGCCCCTTCAGGGAACATTAAATATTCACTACCTTTGAATTCCATCCCAACACAAGGATAGTCCTCCACCGTCACAATCTTCCTCCTCCACCATGAAAAGAAATCTACAGTGAAATAAAAAGATGAGGTCTTATTTCCTTACTGAGGTGAAAGGCTAGTCCACCTTTCCATCCTAGGCTCAGATATAGGATGCTCTATCAAAGAAATCCGAGGCTACTTCAGAGGTATCCATTCTAGAAAGAACAATACCAAGAATGATCCATACCCAAGCTGTTTTTTCCTCATTTTTCTACATATGGAAATATGATCTTTAACATTTTCTAGAAATATTGCACACCAATTGAAGATCTTTAGCCCAAGGCACTCAACTACATATGTCATTTGTGATTTGGAATCCAGGTGAGGACTGGTGCTTCCTGCCAATTTGGTGATGGTGAATATGATATCTCGTAATGGAAGATATCTCACATCCTTAATAGCAATCCTACCACTTTCCTTGTGGGATCCTGGCATACAAAATGTGCTATATGGTCATCGATATGCAAGGGTGTAGCCCGATGCCCGGATAAGATGATGGGTGGCCCTCTTTTAGAGAGCCCCGTTAGAAAGTATAGATCCTCGATTTAAATTTCTAAAAGTTGATATCCCACTTGAAAATCATTCTCATCAACATTTCATAACCCAATCAGATGCTCTAAGAGAAGTATCTCTTTTCACAAGTTCTGTATCTTGAAAAATTTCAATAAAACATAATTTCAGAGCTCTGCCCTTGCGTGATAGTCATGCAATGCTGCCATATCATCATTTTCATGATATCTTTCCTTCCACTCAAGCATCTTGGATTTTTGAATCCTTGCAAAACATCATTAAATTTCATTAGTCAATACTCCAAGTCAAAAGAATGGTTTTTACTAGGCTAGAAGATAAGAAAAAATTTCATGATTTTGCCCGACACCCCCCTGTAGACTATTTCAGAGTGTCGACACGCTCTATACACAAGCACCAGGGTGCCAAGATATGGGATGATGTCCCTCTTGATACCTTAGTGGAGAGCTACCCTAGTAAGGCGCCATGGGGGCTCTTAAGGGGCCTAGAAAAACTGAAAAAAGGCATGAAAATCAAAACAAAAGCATGGAAACGAAAGAGGGGGATCAAACTACCAACCTGGTCCAGACAGAATGAAGAATGATGGTCCATAGCTCCTATAATTAATGCTGGAAAAAACTGCTCAAAATGGAAAAACTCCAAGTGAAAGAGTTAAGTGAAAATGAAAGGTGAAATGAACTAAATTTTTTCACCCAAATGACTTTTAACCACTTGCAAAATAGTTTAATTTAAACCTTTTTCACATAAATATTTTCCCTTTATTGGATTTTTGTTGGTTTTTAAAGGATTTGTTGACAATCTTTTGCCCATAATGTCTTTTTTACACAGGAACTTAGGAGACATAACTTTTTGGTGACCTTGTGATCCTTTCGATCACACTTCGTCATTCTCTGAGCTCCCTAAATCATGAATAATCATTTGTTGGGCAATAGTTTAACCCTTTTTCGGTTCTGAAAGACTAACTATGAAAAAAGGAATGCTCTTTCCTTTTTGGTTAGAAGAGTTCTTTGTGCCCGGGAGACTAAAATTATGAAAAAGAACATCCACATAGCTTTCTTTAAGTTATTTTCAAACTCCCTAAACATGAAAAACCACCAAGTTTTCCTTCTCTGGACTCGTAAAGCCATACATTGAAGGACCCATCTGGGAACAAACTCTTAAGTCTTCCAGTTCGTTAAACATAGGAAGAGGAACTTACCGAAGGTAAGTTATATCGAGCACCTGTTATCCTCCTCAGTCTCGTTAAACAAGAAAGAGGTACTCATCTATCTGGATGGGGGAAAAATTGAAGGAAGTGGGTCAAATGTCTTGAAATCTTTAAGGAAGATTTCATTGTCTCCCTTGAACATGGCACCTATTTTTATATCGCCTCACAATTGGTCCATCCACTCTCCTATGAATCATACCAATCCCATGAGTCTTGTTACTCCTTCAGCTCACCCAAAGAGTGCCTTGGTGATCATTGCACTATATTTTGGTCCTTTTCTCAAATGCGCCAAAGCTGCCAAGTCTTGTGTCATGCCTCATAATGTTTAAGAGAAGTCTTTTCATTTCAGACCAACCATCTACAATATTTCTGTTTTCCATTCATGTGTTAGTCCACGTTCATATAATCACAATCTCATATCACTTTCCTATGATAGTTTTGTGTTGATGATGGGGGATATATCAAGGCCACCTTTCGGCGAGTCTTTTTCCTGTCAACTCCAACACATTGTCTAGGATTTAGACTTAGAAACATAACAATAACTTGGAACCTGCATGCCTCAATGGTAGGCCTCCTCACTTTCGAAAATATGTTTACATCAATAACCCTTGATCGATTTATTCCACATATGTTTGACTTCAGCTCATTATTCACGTTCGTTGGAATGTACTATAGGTACCTTGGGAGTCATTGACATCATTGGTGATTTCCCTTGCGCTTATTAATGGTATACATCAATGAATGGTAATCAAGTGGTTTATACCATGTTCAACATCAAAAAATTTATTCACGTGGATAAAATCATATTGTTTTGGAATAGGGACAAAGACCCTGGGTTGAGTACTCACTATGTTCTGTACTTTGCCTAGGTTGCGATAGAGATAATTTGACTGATATACATAGATTCACTTTGTATTGGTTTGTGGTTATGTTCTTGTCATATCATAGCTCCACTGTTTATTCTTTCGTGGTTGCGATTAGGTCATGTCATGGAGGAATGGATCCACATTGTATCTTTGGTGGCCATCTCCTTAGTCAAAATCATTATGGATCTGCAGTGTATTGGTTGGCTTCCATGCTTTGAGTCATTTATATTCCGAGCATAGGTATGCCTACCTCGGGAATGCAATGTATATTAGTATTGTTTGATGCTTTTTGCAGCTTCTACCAGGTTATCCCACTCCACCACCCTTGCATTAAAGAATCTATAAAGTGTTTCAGCCATCAGTTTCCTCTTTTGACTTCACACTTTGGGGGGGAATCCGTTACATGTCAAATTTCCATGCTTGCATAATGTGTCGCATGTGGTGCAAACATCACGTTCTAAGTCTCTCAAGTGTTGCATGTGGTGCAAACATCACATCCTAAGTGTTACAAGTGTCGTAAGTGTCACACCCAAACTGTCGCAAGTGTTGCAAGTGTCGTAACATGATTCATACACTTTTAATAAGTGTCACAACTCAATCGACACCATAGAAACACTTGCCACAACCCCTAAATCATGTTTGAAGGAAAATCCCCATCATTTTGTAGTCGAAACATACCTTTTACTTGGGATTTTGACCATTCTTTGGACATTTAGGATGACCGGAGCTCCCCTACCTTTTCTTAGGGAGCGTCGATGCTCCCTACACCATGTTAAGGGGGTACCATGGTGCCCTGTATTCAACTTTATGGGGGTGCCATTGTTGGTTGAGGGAATCGAGGTGAATACCACCTTGTTCTAACGGAAAAATATGAAGGTTGGGGTTTGTTTGGATCTATTCTTACTCCATGGATCTATCTAAGGAAAATAATCATAACCTATGGAGCCATATCCTCAACCTATTTAAAAAATACTCAAGGTGGTTGAGCCTCTCAAATCCTCTAAATTGGAGGCATTTCCATGGTGAAAGTGGGGAAAGTAATTAGAAAAGAATCATTATTTTGATCTTGGTTGATTCGTGCAAGGGGTTGGATGAGGAGAGCTTCAAGAGGCTGCTACACATCAATTATGGTCTGTAAATATTCTTTTTTGGGTTCTCATTGAATATACTTGGCCTATTTCCTTCAATCTTGTGTATTCTTTCATATGCTTGTCTATTGTTACTTTATCGTAGATGAATTTGTTTTACCTAATCAACTATAGTAGGAGATAGTTTTTTCTCTTTGATTCCTATTACAGGTATCAAGTTGTGCCAGGGGGTTTGAAGATCAAACTCAGGGATTAGAAGTAGCGAGGACACAATTCATAAAAAGGTACATCATGCCCTCTCTCCCTCTCACTTTCTGATTGGTTAAAATGAGTTTAAAGGGATGTTAGTGTCCATTTGTAGTGTTTCTGTCTTGGTATAGGGGGTCTGTTAATCCAAGGGAAGTTTCACTTGTCCGTAGGGGAAATATTTTGTAACACTTGTGTGATATGATTTCTTCTCCTTCTTTCTTTCGCTGCAATTACTTCTTAACTTTCATTGATGACTTCTCTAGACAAACTTGGGTTTACTTATTAAAACTTAAGAGTGAAGATTTTGACATGGATTTGGCCTACAATTCCCTTGTAGAAAAACAATTTGGACATCAACTTCAAAGGTTAAGAATAGATAATGGAGGAGAATATGTAAACAAAAAATTTACAAGTTACTGCACTGCATAGGGCATTCAAATGCAACATATTGTTCCATATACACCACACCAAAATGATGTTGTTGAGAGAAATAATCACACATTAAAGGAAATGGATAGTTGTATGATCCAATCTAAAATATCAAGTCTTCATTATTGGGTGGAATCCATCAATTGTGCCAATTACATAGTAAATCACACTCCCACAAAGGATTTAAAAAATATAACACCAGAAGAAGCATGGTCTAAAATTAAGCTAGATGTAAGCCACTTCCATGTATTTGATAGTGTAGCATGGGCTCACATTCCTGATAAGAAAAGAAAATCATTACAGCCTAAAAGTGAGAAGCACATTTTACTACAAGGAAAAAAACCCTCTAGCGAAGGTTATAGCAGAGCCTTTTAGTGTTAAAAATCGACAAAAAATGTCAAAAAAACCTCCGCGAAAACATTCGTTTTTGGTAGCGGATGGTTTCTCGGAGATTGTAACAAAACTTCATTATAACTAAAAATATTTGGGCGGGTGGAGGTTGTAGTGGATGTTTTTCCATGCGGTGCACTTCACACGTCATACACATTGATGCACTTAAAACATTAACGCAATGGTTCCTACATTGCACAATAGGCATTGGGCGAGTCCTAAAATATTGGAGCCCTGATGAGTTTATACAAACTAAAACCTAGTTCTTTAATAACAACAACACACCATTTGAATATATGACACTGATCGTCGATGCATTCTTGAACTTAAATCCCTGGTGCTCAGATGTCAACCAAAGTACCAGAGCTGTCCAAGAAATATGGGGCACCGATGCTCTTATAAACATAAACGCACCGATGTCTTAATAGGAATAAAGCACCGGGAAAATTAATGATAACATGAACCAATGCGTTAAAAAAAAAACAAGAGCGATGAATGATGTCGAGAAGGCTTCGATGCAGACTCGTCAAAGATAAGCACCGGTGCGCTTATAAATTGAACGCAATGATAAGACATATTATTATTATAATTTTTGGTTAAAATATTATTAATATAGGTGTTTTTTCAATTTATGTCAGGACTGATGTGTATTATGTTACAACACCCGTGCATGTTATAATTAAATGCACCGATGATTTTTATCATTGAACGCACTGATTTCCATTTTCTCTTTTCAGAAGCATCAGACCCGTGACAACGAACAATTATTGTTATTTTTAATTCCATTGTTTATCAAAAAATTGACATATATCTTACAATAGTAGTCATATAAATTAAATTTTGATTAGTGCATTTATATATGATGTTTGGATTATCTTGTTATATCATCAGTGTTCACATCTCTTCATTATAATATTTAATCATCCATATATTTATTCAACGATGTAACATTTCACAGGAACATTGGACAACATAAAAGAATAAAATAAAACATATTTTATTATATATGAATAAGAGGCTATTTGTCATACAAAATGGGACCCTTATTGGTAACCTCTTGTGTTTCAATTGGGACAATACTATGTCCATTACATTAAACAAAATGTCCGTTTTTCACAGACAATTATTTAAAAAAATACAACAACTTTCATTGATATCCAAATATATTGATCATCATTCTTTGCTGTAACTGTTGTCAGACATGCTCGAAATACTTCCATGACTTGGGTTATTTGGTCGAATGCTTTTTTGATTGGGTTGATTGTTTTCCTCTTCTTCAAATGATTCCATCTACAAAAATAAAAATAAAGTGTAATGAGTGTATCTGCATTGGTGAGAATAATGAAAATTGAAATAAATAATACACATGAATGCAAATTGAAAAGAGACATACCATAGCAAGAATCAAGTCTTGAATGATACAAATTTTTTCAAAACCAAATCTCATCCCTTCTGTCAACAACTCTTTTGTTGACACATTTCCATACTTTGTTTCCTGCAATTTTAATATACCCCATAATAAATTATAGATTTAATATAAATTATTTTTTATGTTCCATTAATTATAAAATGAGAGAACTAAAACAAATTAGATACTTACAAATTCCACAATTAATTTTTGATATGCTAACATATAATGACGACCCTTAGCCCAATGTCAATCAATTCTTGCGATGACTCTTCTTTGTATGTTAGAACTTGTTTGAAGACATTCAAGGATGGCGGTTGTAAAACAACTTAAAATATACAAAAATGAAATCTTAAGTTAATGTTATAAGGAAATAACAATTACTCACAAACTTTTCTATCAACCCTCTTCTTCCTTGCTGTCTTGTTTTATGTGTTGAATAAGTTCCATTTTGTTTTCTTTTATGCAAGAAAATACTTGAAAACTAATAATTAATGCTAAATTATTTATTTATATGTACAAAATAGAAAAATTCAATGATTTCATTCATTTGAAGAACGTTGTTGTTGAGATGGCTCCTCCTGTGATGCAATTATGTTCATTTCTTTTGTCATCTCCTTGTACACTTTTTTTGACATTCCTACTGACATATTTCGGATATCAACTCGTTGATCCTTTGGGATTTTCATAATCTTCTTGAAAAAAGTAACATGACAATTAAATATTTTTATATTGATATATGAAAACTAAATATAACAAGATTGATATTAATAAATTAGGAATGATTTGTAGTAATATATACATATTCTAGAAAAACATTTTTAGGAATATTACTTTTTGAATGATTTTTTTTTTGTTGTATGTTTTTTCTATTGCAAGTCTGACAGGTCTCATTGACCATTTCTTTGGAAACACTTCCTGTATTTTATATATAACCTGATTCTTTGAATCATTGCATTGATTTCTGTATTGTAAGTGGAAAGTACGTCTATACGTTTGTTCCATTATATCCCTCATAGTTTTGTAAAAAAAATTCCCCCTTTCATTATCTTCTAGTACCACTCCAGAGGAGCTAAGGACCAATTCATCATCATTTACATCTTCTATAATTTTTATGTTCTTAGGATGACATTCCGTTCCTTCGTTGTTGGTCCCAACTGTAGAACATTAAACATATGTGAATTAATAGATTGTTTTGAACATGTTATCTAATATTGTTAAGTACAAAATTAATGAAAATTAAAAAAAAAACTCATATTGAATATGATTTTTTCATTCACCTAGTTCATCCTTTTGCAATTTTCCATCAAGCTTTTACGCTCTTCTGCACTTAGATAAAAAACAATATTATCGATCTTCCTCATTTTATGGCTATGTAGGACACACACTAACCAATACATATTAGTTAAACTTACATATAGTTTAAACATATTAATTTTTTATAGAATTTACAAAGAACTTACCTTTTTAACATATTAATTTTGTATAGAATATACAAAGAACTTGCCTTTTTATCCTTTCTGGATATGCTATCTTTGTATCCATCAGAATTTTTGTTACTTGAACTATTCTCATACATTTTTTTTTATCAATATACAACCTGTACCATTCAATACAAAATATATTAAATAAATTTTATAAATAAATCACATAATTTTCACCAAAATAAGTATCTTGGTGCACTGTATTAATATTAAAGCAGTGATGTGTTACATGTTATCAAACACACCACTATAAAAAATATTTAAAAGAACATTAAATTAGAGTGGTGTGCAATATATCGTTAGCAACATCAATGCGTTTAATCTTAAAAATGCAGCGATAAAAAGATTTAAAAAAACATTAAATTATAACGGTGCGATAAGTATCGTTAACAACACCACTCCAATTGAAAAAAACAAATAAATTTACACATCCATGAACGGATTTTTTAATTATTTGCGGCATAGTATGTGTGTTTGTATATGTAAGTGCACTCGTGCATTATATTACATAAGACACACCGATTACTCGAAAATGTTTTTTAAAAAAATGTGACAGGTCCGAGAGGGTTTGGATCCGGTGCATCACATGTCAAACTCTTTTTATATGGAAACATAAACCCATTAAATCTAAAAACCGAAAATGAAAAAATATAATTATGAAGTGATAGAGGGAGTTAAACCCTAAGTTGAAGTTTTGCAATCACACAAACAAGAAGAAGCAAGGGTTTAAGATAAGTACAATTTATTTTTATTTTTATTTTCTGAATCACAAAACCCTTCGATTTCTGATTTTTTGAATAATTTCGTTGCTTCAAAAGGGTTTTGAATGAATTACCATACCCTTCCAATTATGATCTTCTGAATAACTCTGCTTTCAAAAGTATTGATCCGTTGCTCCACAATGCTCCCCTGTATGTCTCTCTTGCAAATATGTACCCTGTATGTAACATCCAGTTCTATCGAGCACATTTTATATTGACTTATTCTTTGAGGAAACTTGTGAGCAAGTGATCCGATTATGATACATTATGATTATGTTTTTCTTATGAGTTATGAAATGATGTCATTGTAATTATATGTTAATTTCTAGATGTATATATGTATTGACATGTATTATTGATGAGTTTCCGTGAGTGTGCAGGATACACAATAGGTTGATGATGCTGGTGGCATCAATGAACTTCCTTGGACTCCAGATTGAGTTAGGTAGTGGACTTGTATTTGGTTTGGGTATTTGATTTACACGCATGTGATTTATATGATGATTTTAGTATGGATGTTATGTATATGGATTATTGACAGTGTTCTTGTCAGTGGATGCAGGCTCGGTGACGCTTGCTAATCCGACTCACATAAGAAGTAAAGGGGTCATGCACATAAACCCGTCATTTGAAGGGGAGGTGTGGCAACATCCCTGTCACAGCCTACTAGCACTCCTGCTATGACTTGAATTGTAGGTTAATGATTACCTAGTTCGAGAGGTCCATGATACCATGAGGGAAGACTGAGGAAGTTTCTCACGAGGAAATCTAAGGGGAACACAAAAGGGAAGAATCCTTATTCCTTAGAAACCCTTAGTCTCTCACAAGGTTGAATAAGTGGAGTGTTGACTCCAAGGTCTGAAAAAATTATAAAACTAGTCAAAGGCGAGTGACACCCTTGGAGCATAGAGGTGTGCCTTGAAGGGCACGCCATGTAATAAAATTGTGAGTAAATACAAAGCTATAAGGTCTAGAAAACAAAATAAAATACTTAGACTTGTTAGAAATGAGAATGTAAATGATTATTTAATTATAAATAAGAAATTAACAAGAGTCTAAGACTAATTCTAAGTTTAAGTCTAAATCTAAATATATAATTAAATAAATTATTAAATAAGTTAAAGGAATTGAGTTATAGTCAAACTCTAGGAAAAGAGGGAAGACGAATTAAAGGTTGAGTAATTGCACATGTGTGCATGAAATTAATAAAAGGGGATTTTTAAATAAAAAGAAATTAAAACATGAGAGGATATGATGTCCACATAGAGTAGCATCTTGAGTCAATCTCCCACTAATTCTAACTAAAATAAGAATCCTAATCCAACTCAAACTAAGAACTAGTTAGGGGACACTCAATAAATGAGAAATTGGGGAACTAAGGGAAAACTAAGAGCAAAAATAGGAACACATTGACGAATGTGAGGGGATTTGTCTAATTAAATAAAATAAAAAGAGAAATTACATGTGCAACTTAGGGAGAGTGTGACAAATGTAGTGGCCAAATAAGTCTTTAATTAAATTATTAAAAATTAAATATTTGTGCATAAGGACATGTGTCATTGGGGATTTTCCTATAAAATAATTGGAGAGAATGGGAGAGGGATCTCACCTTGTTAGTATTGTTGTGCTGCCAATTTTTTTCCTGAACCAATTTTACTTGTGAGAGTTGGGTTCCAAAACTTGAAAGAGTGGAAGCTCTTCCTTGAGAGGAAGTTTTGGTGCTATTGATTTTCTGGTTTTTGTGTGTGGCCCCTTTGCGGTTTGAGGGGCTAAGGGGCAAGAAGAGTACCCATAGCATTGGATGGTAGGTACCGGTGAATTCTTGCGATTAGTGGGAAAATGAAGGATCATTGTGCAAGTATTTAAGTGAAGATTTCAACTTTACATCCCATAAAGTTCCCTGGTTATGGTATTTTGAATTTATTATCCTATTATCAATTACATTTTATGGTTACCATTTTGTTCTAATTTGTTTAATTTAACATTGAGAAATTGTAAATCGAGGTTGTTTATCTTGAGTAAAAATGCCATCTTTTACTTCTCTGTACAATACCATGAAACTACTCATTTCAGGAATTTCTTTCCTTAATCTGTAATTATACTAAGGAACAAACATTGTTTTAGGTATCAACTCCATGACGCTTAAATTTTATCACTCGTTGTGTGTTACATTGTGGTTGTTTATGATATATATATATATATATATAAAGGATTAATTTAGTTTTTATATGCATCGTATTTATCATAGATCGATTTGAGGTATCGATTTAGCTTGTAAAATTTTGAATATATTTTTGTTGGTATGAAACAATTCCATCCAAAATCCCAATCATTTTTTTTTGTTTGCTAATTTATCCGTGACCTGCGGGATTAGCCTGTGGCTTGAGAAACCACGACTCAGGGGCATCTAAGCCGTCAAAATCACCCTGGGATCGCACCCAGCCTGAGCCACACTAACCCTTAACATGGTTGGATTTTTTGTCTCCACAGGTTTTGAACCGGTGACTTTAACATCATAGAGTGCCTTAACAACACACTCCATCACCGAATGTCCTACACCTCAGGGACTATCCAAAATCCCAATCATAGTTGTATCTCTGCGATTATTTTTCTCTACTCTTAGACCATAAAATACCTTTATATTTAAGCGCAAAGCGACCTATCGTTTTGGTTTCTGTAAACAGAGTTTAGTTTTGAACTTGTGGCTGATCTAACCATCTTAGGAGGAATTCTATATCTAAACTAGAATTACTTTAATTGTATCAAGTTACTTCAACAATCATATATTCGACCACTGGATTCCATCGTCACATTTTACTTAAATATAATAAATTTTATATATACAATACTATTACAAAATCCCTTTAGAATCCCTCAATGTAAGAATTAGATTTCGTTTGGATTTTAATTTTGCTCGAGTGTTCAATTGTAGAAATTTCCACGTAAATTCCATATCGGTTTAATTGTTGTTGTAAGGGAAATTAAATATAGAGACAACCTAGACCCCAACCAAAATTTTCAAATTCCTTACCTAATCACATGACAAGGGTCAAGCGAGACCTTTCATTCAAACCTAAGTTCGGTTGTTTTACTAGTTTGTTTTATGAGAGAATCTATTTTCAATCATTAACTTGAGACAAGAAATGGAGGCGATAAAGTACTGTGAGTCGTAGTTAACCTACACACTCATTTTGATAGGATAAAATATTGATATGTTTAATTCCAGAGATTTCTAAAACTTTTAGTAGTCCTTCCACTTTTTGTTTCATTATAAAACTCAAAATTTCTTATTACTTGATTTTTCAATGATCTTTAAGTAACCCTATCACATTTCGTTCAAAATGTGGAAAGTTTGATAGTTATCACTTCATATATTCATCTATATGAAATCACTTATTTTGAGACTTAACTCGCCTTATCACTTGGCGTTGAATTACCTCGGTGAATGATGGTAGACTGTATATTGTCACTCGTACATGAGTGTTTTTGAACTGCCAATTAATAAACGACCGGTTAAACTTATAAACTCGACTTGACTAGTCAAAATTTTACACAACTGAAATCATCATACTTGAGATCAGGATATCATCAGTTACGGATTAAGGAAGAATATATCCCTAATACTGCATTTAAGACGAGATTCAGACACTACGAGTTTACCGCTTTACCGTTTGGACTGACGAATGCCTCGATAGTATTCATGAGTTTAATGAATGGGGTATTTCGCGAATACTTGGACAAGTTTGTTCAAGTATTCATTGATGATATAATGATTTATTCTTGGATGAAATAAGCACATGAAGAACACTTGAGATTGGTTTTACAGTGTCTAAGAGAAAACAAGTTGTACGAGAAACTGTCGAAATGTTCTTTTTACCAATTGAAGATTCATTATTTTGGACATATCATATTTGGATAAGGTATCGTTGTGTATCCAGCGAAGGTTGAGGATATTATGGAATGGCCAACACCGATGAACATACAAGAAGTATGTATATTTATGGGGTTAGCAGGTTATTATTGACATGTCATCAAAGGTTTCTTGAAGATAGTAAATCCAACTACGAAATTGCAGAATAAAAACAAGAAATTCGTATGGACGAAGAAATGCACGAATCATTTTAAAAGATTAAGTATTTTTTAACGAGAACACTGATACTAAAGGTTCTCGACATGGACAAAGAATTATTGGTATGCAGGGACACATCCAAGGAAGGTTTAGGTGGATTTTTGATGCAAGACGAGCGAGTGATCGCTTACATCTCAAGGAAATTAAGAAGGCATGAAGAGAACTACACAACACATGATTTGGAGTTATTGACGATCGTATATGCCTTACTATTTTGGAGACATTACCTTATCGGATGAAAATTTGTGTTAAATACCGACCACTATGGATTACAACACATTTTTAGTTAGAGTGACTTGAATGCACGACAAAGGTGTTGGTCATAACTGCTTAGTGAATATGAATTTGAGATTACTTACATTAAAGGAATGATGAAAAGAGTAGCAGATGCATTGATTCAAATACCATGCATATTCTCACTAATACCTCTTAAGATGAATCTTCGAGAAAAGATTCTAGCTTTACAGATTGACGATGATTGGTACAAGGAAGTTAAGGACATTACCAAACAATATACCATGATGCCACCAAGGTATGAAGGTTATTCATTTGAATGCGATGGATTATTGAGGTATAAAAACATAATTTATGTACCGCCTAATGACGAATTAATAAATTTGATTTTGAGAGAAGCTCATTGAGCAGTATACATGGCTCATCCAGTAGTCACGAAGATGAAGGAAGACCTTAAGCCTTTATTCTTTTGTAAGGGAATGAAAGTAGATATAGTTAAGTACGTGGCGAGATGTCTAGAATGTCAGCAAGTGAAGGCTGAGCATAGACATCCAACATGATTTTTACAACCACATGCTATTCCTAAATCGAAATGGGAATTCATTTCGATGGATTTTATTGTTGGATTTCCACTAATGGCAAGGATGCACCACTCAATTTTTGTAGTCGTTGACACTCTGACAAAGAGTACACACTTTATTCTAGTACGTATGATGTATCAAATGCCGAACATAGCTAGAGTTTTTGTTAGCGAGATTTTGAGGTTGCAAGGAGTACCAAGAAATATCATATCCGATCGTGGATCGATGCTTACAAGATGATTTTGGACTAGTTTCCAAGGGGCTTTGGGAACACAACTGAATTTTAGTACTACATATCACCCCGAAATAGATGGAAAAAATAAAAGGATTAATCAAATATTAGAGGATATGCTTCAGATATACATGATAGACCAACAGAAGAGTTGGGAAGACTTCCTGCCATTGGTAGAGTTTGTATACAACAACAATTACTAGAGTACGATTAAGATGGCACCATTTGAGTTTCTTTATGGACGACTGTGTCAGACGCCCCTGAGTTTGGACAGACTAAAGGATAGGATTATGGTAGGACCAATAGTGATTCAAGAAATGGAAGAACATATGCAATTAATAAGACACAGGATTAAAGAAACACAAGATCGACATAAGAGTTACGCTGATGCACATCACATTGACCGCAATTATGAGGTTGGCGATAGAGTTTTCTTACGGGTAAAACCACATAAGAGTTCGATCAAGTTTGGAAAGGGTGATAAAATATCTCCTAGGTTTGTGGGACATTTCGAAGTTGTGGAGAAGAAAGGGCCCGTGGTAGGGCCTGTGGCTTACCAACTAGCCTTGCTTGATTCTTTGAGGCATATGAACGATGCATTTCATGTATCTTTTTATAAAATTATATTAGTGATCCATCACATGTTATTGACATGATTTATTTGCAAGTGTTGGATGAGGGTACTCTCATGGAAGAGACAATCCACATTCTGGACCATCACACTCGACAACTATGACGTCGAATAGTCGATCAAGTTAAGGTCCAGTGGGATAATTATAGTCCACTACATGGGAGGACGCATATGAGATGCATCAACAATTTCCTTATTTGTTTGATAAATTAGATATGAAGATCTGTGTCAGATACATTTATTACTACCATTATTGATATTGTACAAACTTCAGGATGAATTTTAAAACAAGAGGGGGTGTATGTAACATCAAGTTCTACTGAGCACATTTTATATTGACTTATTTTTTGAGGACACTTGTGAGCAAGTGATCCAGTTATAATACATTATGATTATGTTTTTCTTATGAGTTATGTAATGATGTCATTGTGATTATATGTTAATTTCTAGATGTATATATGTATCGACATGTATTATTGATGATTTTCCTGAGTGTGCATGATACATGACAGGTTGATGATGTCGGTGGAATCAACGAACTTCATTGGACTCTAGATTGAGTCAGGGAGTGGACTTGTATTTGGTTTGAGTATTTGATTTACACGCATGTGATTTGTATGATGATTTCAGTATGAATGTTATGTATATGGATTATTGACATTGTTCTTGTCAGTGGATGCAGGCTTGGTGACTCTTGATAATCCGACTCACATAAGGAGTATAGAAGTCATGCATATAAACCAGACATTTGAGGGGGAGGTGTGGCATCGTCCCTGTCACACCCTACTAGCACTCCCACCATGACCTAAACTGTATGTTAATGATTACCTAATTCGAGAGGTCCATGATGCCATGAGTGCAGACTGAGACAGTCGCTCATGATAAAAGCTAAGGGGTGAATAATAAGGCATAATCCTTATACCTTAGAAGCCCTTAGTCTCTCACAAGGTCGACCAAGTGGAGTGTTGACTCCAAGGTTTGAAAAACTTCCAAAACTAGTCAAAGGTGAGTGGCACCCTTGGAACACGAAGGTGCGTCTTGAAAGGCACGTCGCATAATAAAATTGTGAGTAAATAAAAATCTAGAAGGTATAGAAAACAAAATAAGATTTGTTAGAAATGAGTATGTAAATGATTATTTAATTATAAACAAGACATTAGCAAGAGTCTAAGCCTAAGTCTAAGTTTAAGTCTAAATCTAAATATATAATTAAATAAATTATTAAATAAGTTAAAGGAATTGAGTTATAGTCAAACTCTAGGAAAAGAAGGAATCAAAATTAAAGGTTGAGTAATTACACATGTGTGCATGAAATTAAAAAAAGTGAATTTTTAAATAAAAAGAAATTAAAACATGAGAGAATAGGGTGTCCACATAAAGTATCATCTTGAGTCAATCTCCCACTATTTCTAACTAAAAGAAGACTCCTAATCCAATTCAATCTAAGAACTAGTTAGGGGACACTCAATAAATGAGAAATTGGGGAACTTAGGGACTTTTAAGAGAAAAAATAGGAACACATTGGGGAATGTGAGGGAATTGTCTAATTAAATAAAATAAAAATAGAAATTACATGTGCAACTTGGGGAGAGTGTGACACATGTAGTTGGTGAATAATCCTTTAATTAAATTATTAAAAAATAAATATTTGTGCATGATGACATGTGTTATTGGGGATTTTCCTATAAAAGAATTGGAGAGAATGGGAGAGGGATCTCACCTTGTTAGTACTATTATGATGCCAAATTTTTTCTTGAACTAATTTTACTTATGAGATTCTGGTTCCAAAATTTGGGAGAGTGGAAGCTCTTCCTTGAGCGGAAGTTTTGGTGCTATTGATTTTCTGGTTTTTTTGTGTGGCCCCTTTGTGACTTGGGGGATAAGGGGGAAGAATAGTACCCCTAGTGTTGGCTGAGAGGTACTGGTGAAGTCTTAGGATTAGCGGGAAAACCAATGATCATTGCACAAGTATTCAAGTGAAGATTTCAACTTTACATTCCATCAAGTTCCCTGGTTACGGTATTTGGAATTTATTATTCTATTATCAATTACATTTTATGGTTACCATTTTGTTCTAATTTGTTTAATTTAACATTGAGAAATTGTAAATCAAGGTTGTTTATCTTTAGTTAAGGATGTAGGTAATGATCTGGATTTAGTTTTAAGTAATAAAAACTCATTACTAGTCGACCTACACTACATATCTAAGAAGAAATTTTGTACAACCAAATAAATATTAAAGATAAGAAACGATTAGGGCATTATATAATTATTGATGTTTTGTTAACAATAATAATTAAATTAAATATTGATTATATATTTGTGGTTCTTAAAAAGATTTATCATTACTGAATCATAGAATTATTATGACCAATAGAGCTTTTGGAGTGAATATATATATATATATATTAACCTTCTCCAATAAACAATATTTTGGTAATGAATGAATCTATTGATTCGAATGAGGACTTTGACACTGGTTTGATGATATTCAACTAGAGAACAAATAAAGGTATTGATGATTTGTTTTGGAATGCTAATTTATGGCTGGATATAAATTAACGTGACTAATGTGGTGGTTCATAATTGCTTCTAGTGAAATACATCAATATTATATGGCTTATCTTTATTTATGATTCTCAATTTGTGTATGATACTTGAAAGAGATTTTGTTGAGACCCTAATAAGATAAGTAATTACCTTATGATATTCTAGGTTTCTTAGTTTTGCTAAATTGAAGATGGAATACAAAGAATGCTTAAGTACTAAACTTGAGAATTGTAATATTTAAATTTTAAGTAACAAATAATGAATAATGTGTTGAAAGGTTAATTATAAATTCTGATTAGATGATATTGTTGTTATCTTTATAGAGATGATGATAGTAATGTACACTGTTAAATTCTAAGTGCGAGATGAATTTGCAACTCATGATAGTGTTGGAGAGTAGTTTTAAAATAAAATAAAATAAATAAATAACAACATATATTTAATAAATAAATATCTAAATTGCTTGTATCTTAAATTTTAATTATTCAGTATTGGAGGTCTTTAAACTGTAAATTTTTGTAAAATAATAAAATGCTGAATAACTTAATACCCATGAAAGAATTTATGATTTTTTTTTTTATAAATGAATCACCATAGTTACCTTCAAATTCCGATCTTCTGAATAAATCCTATTGTTCCAAAGTATTTTGTTGCTCCACATTGCTCTCTGGTATGACTCTCTTGCAAATATTTCCACTGTAAATTTTGGTAAAATAATGAAACAGTGAATAGGTTTTTACTATTTAAATGACTTTATGAAATTATATTTTAAATTCCCGCTCATTTTTCAATTGTAAGAAACAAAGTCAGGTTTTTTTTTTTTAAATTTTCAAAACTTTGGTGCCTTTATTACTTTAATGCATTGGTATGGATATGTATACGATGCACCAGTGTGTTTTAAATTTTTGGAGCACCGATATTGGATAATTTTTATTTTTATTATTTGAATTCATGGGATTGGTACGATGCATATATAAACGACTGGTGCTTTACAATGTTATAGACACACCCATGCATGTTTGTTACAGTAACATATCGTTATGTTTTCAAAGTTATCTAAATTTTTATTTTCACACAAAATAATATATTCATCTTAAATTATTTTTCATGATTCATCCACATGAATTGCAGATAGTATACATTTTGCGCTTAAAGTCGCCTTATTCTTAAAAATAATTTACTGTTGTTTTTTCTCAAATGTAGGGAGCGAAGCTTACAATATCAAATGGCCAATTCTTCAAATTCCAAGTCGTTCCATATTGCTCAAAGTCTATCACAGAGTTTTCCCTTTCCACCTTGAGTAAGTTCAGATTTTATTTATATTTCGATTATTTTTGTTATCCATGTCAATCTGAATAAAAATGTATCAACCAAATTTGCAGGATCCTGATTTAGAATCAAGTTCAGACGCAGATAATATTCCAGTACCAATTCAAAAATGCCGGAAGCTCTTATGAGGAGCAACATAACGCAAGTAGTTGGTAGGTGAAAATGAAAAACCACTTTACGCTTTCAATAGTAGTATTCCATCTTCCAACTGAAATCTTGGGTCAACGATGGTAATAATTGTTTTGTGTAATGTGATTTGAACAAACCAATTGCATTGTGCTTACTAATATCGTTGATGTACTAATATTCAATATTTTTTAAATTAGGATTCTAGTGATGATGAGTGACCTACCTATCATCTTCCGTTGCACCCCACTACAATGTCAAATCGAGAGAAGGTTGCAATAAGAGCACAACTTAGAGAGAAATCATACCAATAATGGTTGAATCAACCACCTATTCAATTCCCACTATGTCCAGATTCACTAATTAGGAATGACTACAACAATAGTAGTTCTTCACAAGTTGGCAATGGAGTCAATGAAATTAAGGTTGGTATGGACGATTATTTACAAGATACAACTGCCATGGAGACAATGTTGTTAGATGAATTCCAGAACAATGAGCAAGGGGATGATGCTCATATCACTGATACCTTATTCGAAAGTCTAAAATTTTCTTCCACCACACCTCTCTTTGGACCTAGCCGATAAAAGTATACCCAATTGGGGACAAAAATTATACTGTACAACTTGAAATCAAAGTTTGGCATGTCAAACACATGTTTCTCGACAATATTGAGGTAACTGATCATCATTAAGCCCCTTATAATTTGAGAAATATTGTCACACAATCAACATTAAAAACGATCGATTTTATGAATGCTAAATAACATTGTAATTTTGTATTTCCCAGTAACTCCAGGTTATTCAAAGATAAGGTTCTTTCGAGTGATAATGCATTTCCCGGTAGCTGCGAAGAGGCAAAGAAAATGTTGAAAAATATTGGGTGTTAAGTACATATCATATCATGCATGTAATGAATGATTGTATTCTATATAGAGTAGAATATGCAGACTAAGAGATATGTCTGAAATGTGGGCATGACATATATAATAAATCAAATAAAAAGGGTAAATCACATGGTTCTCCTCATAAGATATTAAGGAGCATGCCTATAATCCAAAGGATTCAAAGGCTCTTTCATTGCAAATCCTTAGCTATGTTGCAGGGATGGCATGCCTCACATAGAAGTGAGTTGGGAGTTATGTGAATCCCAACATATTCAATAGCCATGAAGCATATAGAGGATACATGTTCTGAAAAATTCAAGGATGAAGTATGAATTTTGTGACTCAGCATAGCCATGGATGGCGTCAATCCATATTCCCTCCAAAACACCAACTATTATGTTTGGCATGTAGTAGTGATCAATAATAATACCCCCCCCCCATGGTTTTCCGTGAAGAATGAACATCTTCTATTGGCTCTTATAGTCCCTGGTAGAATACAAGTGAAGAATATGGATGTTTACCCACAACCATTAGTATATGATTGAAGGAGTTATGAGAAGGGATACATGTATATGATGTATCAAGACCCGTCACAACAGAGAGGAATTTTACGTTGTATGAAATATGTGTTTACACCACACATGATTATCCAAGCTTATGAGTTTTCTCTGGTAAATTACATGTTTATTGATTTATTTATACACGTAACAATATTTTTGGGCATATTTAATTCATTGCGACTGTTTGGACTTTGATGCTAACATGCTCTACTGTATACATTAATAATTTCACATGTCTTGTAATAAAATGATATCATGGATGTAAATGTTGTGGACCTTCTCTGAAGGCTAGGTGGTCCAACCACCTATGAAAGCTAGTGTTCAACTGCTTTAGGGTATTTCTCCCAGAACAACACCCTTATAGAAGAGAAACATCCACTTTCAATGGTAAACCAGAGAGAGCCCAAAGTCATGCAATAATGACACCAATAGAATGTCTTAGAGCATATGAAAGAGAGAAGGAGAAGGAGATTACATAAATATTCGGTTCAACTGGAGAGCCTATGTTCAATGATCCATAATTCTTCGACACCTATGTTGAGAAATTTCACATTGGGATGAAAAAGAAATCTGTCTTTTATGAGATCCCATATTGGGAGCATCTTAATATTGCCCACTTACTAGATCCCATGCATATATTTGAAAATGTTTCATCTTCTATATGGAGACACATATCATCAAAATAAAGTGACACATTGGCTGTTAGGAGAGATCTTATTTCTTCAAAAAGTAAAAAGAAACATTGGCCAAGAAAAGAAAGTAGAGGAGAGGTTGGTCCCTCTTGGTATTTCAAAGAAGGTGATGTCCCATGGATATTGAATAATGTTTATCTTTCTTTGGAAAATGAAGTTACATTGGGTGTGAAGGTGCCTTCTTTATATGGGTCTTCAGTACGGTGCAAATTCACTGTGGAAGACCATTTATCAGGGTTAAAATCACATGACCATTTGAACCTTCTAAGAGTACGTATGTCAAAAACATGATTTTATTATTTGTTTTATAAATTCATGCTATGGGATAAAACATAATTAATTTTCTATGTGTTTACTTTGTAGTGTCATCATCCTCTACTGGTGCGTGGGTGTGTGAACCATGAATTCCCCTAGGACCTACGATGTGCCATATCTAAATTATTTTCATTTGTACATTGGATCACATCAAAGGAGATTCATATGGCTAGAATTCCATGGTGGCGTCAAGAGATAACTGAGATTGTTTGTATGTTTGATAAGGAACTACCGATGAGTTTCATGGAATTGCAAGTTCATCTTCTAATTCACCTAGTAGATGAGGTTGAATTAGTCAAAGTGGTCTCCTGTCATTGGATGTTATTCTTAGAGATGTACATGAAGAAATTGAAAGGATTTGTTCGATAAAGGAAAAAACCGGAGGGGTCTATGGCATAGGGGTACATATCATATGATTCTTTCTCTTATTCTAGTGAGTACATCAGGTAGATCGAAAACACACCAGGTGTGGTGATTTGGGGTGATGAAATGGATGAAGAAAAAAGAGAATGGGAGCTTATGCAAACAAACATAAAAATGCACTTGATAAAGAGTAAGTGACTTATCGTTTTCCAAATTTTTATACAGTAACTATTCACATTAAACTTCATAATGTATATTTTGATATGATATGTACTATATGTCAGTTTGATTTCATGAAAACACACACACACAAACACACACACACACACACACACACACACACACACACACATCAATGAATTCATAAATTGATTCCATCAATAAATTCATTCTTTACAATTAAGAGGCAACACAATCGTGGGTCGCATTGTACGAACATAAGAGGAGGAAACGGGACAATGACAGGAAATAATTTAGACGGTTTAATGGTAGAAGCATGCTTTATCCTGATCATTTAAAAGAAAATATGCCAGTGATATGCCCCAACCAACGATGATTTTAAGGATGGAAATTTATTTTAATATGTAGAAACCTTGACGAATCTTACTAATCCTTCATATGTCAACTATAAAAATTTTGGCGATATTTTTGTAAAAATATTCAAATTTCTAAGGATTTTATATAGTTTGTATAAAATTTTGGTGATTTTAAAGGTAAAATAATTTTATCCTATAGAATTTGGGCTAATCGTTTTTAGAATAACGAATCGTTTTTTGGGAAAAACCATGGAAAATTAGCCCATGAGTGAAATTTATCCCCTAAAATCATCCCTGGCCCCAACAGTTGGGTTGCTGATCAAGTCAGAGAGAAATACAGTGCATCCGGTCATTACCCGTGTGCTGAAGAGGATGCACTAAACATAGGGATTGGGTGCAACAACTCGGTAATAATATCTTTGTGTACATTTTGTAACATTTAAATGGACCTTTGAACTATAACATCTATATTTTATATTTTATTGGTTGACTTATTAGACACACGACATTGTGAATTTTTCACTTTTTTATAGGTGCATTTGTTCCCATCTATGTGGGAATATGGACATCATTTTCGCAGAGAGGATGCTGATGATGGACGCATGCCACAAGAATGTGGAGTGGAAGTCGAGTTCGATCTATCTAGTCGTGCTAGCCGCCACGATAAAAAACTAATACGAGGGATGTTAGGTTATGTTGGAAAGATACATGAGATCATTCATGTGGACTTCTCTTCTTTCCAATGTGTTATTTTTAGGTGCAAGTGGTGGGACACCTTTGATCGGAATAATGTAAAGGAAGATCACGATAGTGGGATGATATGTATCAACTCTAGAAAGATGTGGAATGAAATTAATAAGCCTTATGTTTTCCCAAAACACTACAACCAAGTGTTTTTTTATCCAGATGTGTTGGATAGAGATTGGTGGATCGTATTAAGACACGACCCTAGATCAAAACATGTTTTTGAGAACAACAATGTTATCATGCCAAGCGAGGAATATAGTGAGGGTGATGACAACAAAGAGTGATATGTACATGTTTTATTTCATGTTTAATACCGTTGTATCTTTTTGTTATATTTTTTATTTTGCTAATTATATTATTTTTTATTCATCTTCTGATAGAGGAAATGTTAAGTTAATTATAACAAATCTTTGAACAATTTTAGTTGGTTAATAGTTAGTTTGATGTGTAATGTGTTTGTCTTTAAAATTATTTGTGATTTCATGGAAATATTCTTATTTGAACAAATGTATATGTCGTTGCATATATTTAAAAATGTTTCATCTTCTTGAAGTATTTCCAATTGTGAAATCCTGAAAAATGTTAAATGTCCAGTCGAAATTTCAATGGGATATGAAATTCTACTTTCTATGTTGATATAATTAGATGTAATGATATGGTTGATATTCATGTTTAATAGTACAACATTTTTGAGGATATGTTAACATGATGATTCAAAAACTCAGTTTATGTTCATTTATTTTGTAGATTTAAAAGTAAGATTAACAAAAAACATGTGGTTTATAATTAAAAAATTAAATTTATAACATGATTTTGTGATAATTTGGTTTTTAACTAAAGTAGTGTTTGTTAGTTTACATACTTTTATCATTTCTTTTGAAAATATTTATAAAATTATG
>ML800704.1:120595-155810 GCA_009831015.1 Picea engelmannii
GGCAAGCATTATGGCATTTATAAAAGGCAATGATAATATAGTCTTATGGTAAGTTTCGTAAATTTGTATGGACAACATACCAGTAGTGAGGTGATAGGTGTGGTATTACAAGGTTAGGAGGGTATAGATGTGAAGTTGTGTTGTAATGTCATGAAATGAGATGTTTAATTATTTGAGGAGTACTGTAATGAATTTATCGCGGATATTAGATTTTTAATGAATTTGATTGGAAAAATTAGATTCTAAATTAGCATACAAGATGAAATTAGATGTTTGTTAGCATACAAGATGAAATGAAATTTTTAATTATTGAAGAATACTGTAAGGAATTGTAATGCGGATATTGTTTCAGGTTAATGTTGTTAGAACTGTTGGATTGTTAACTCAAAAAATGTGTTGTCGATGAACTAAGCGCAATCAGTTGTTATGAAATGTAATGAAGAATCACAATCAATCGAATTTTCCTTATTTCCAAAGGGTGGATTGAGTAACACTTCGATTAATGAATTTATTTGGAAAATTGGTCTGTGACTATTACCAATTGGGTCGTAGATAATGCCTTGTCTTAACCTTGTGTGGTCATAGTCGGAGCCTCTCGGATAACGTCTTCCGGAGAGGACATGGTTGTTCCTTTAACCCTTGATTGTACTTATTGGTAAGCGTTTAGTCACTTGGTCTGTTGTGTCGGGCGGGATGTAGACACCTCCATGTAGCCTTAGTACATAGGTCTGTGTGTGTGATTATTTTAGTGTATAGAATCCTGTGCCGTATCAAGAGTCTCGGGCCCTTTAAAGGCAGGGTTTCCGCTCTTGCGACACACCTGACAGAGATTACTAGTTTATGTAAAGTCCTCCTCGTTAACGACAACAACTCTGATAACAGGTGAAAATATATATATATATATATTTTTGCACCTGTTATCAGAGTTGTTGTCGTTAACGAGGAGGACTTTACATATGGTATCAGAGCCGGTTCGACCCGCGACTTGGGATTCGCTACGGCTTTTGTGGACATGATTACATGTGATTTTACTATTGCTGATCGAGTTGATTGTGTGCGTGTAGGTAATCATGGTTAGAGGACGCCGCGGAGGCAGACGACGGGGTGCTAGGGGAGGAGGCCTGACGCCTCCAGTAACATCCACACCTGAGGGGTCTAACCCCCAGGGACGCGAGCAGGTTCTCGGACAGGAGCAGATAGCGGTTGGCGATGTTGTTGGGATGATGAGATCTTTTCAGCGCATGTCTGAGGCTCTGATCAGTCGATTGGACAGAGATGAGGCCAGGGCGCCGGCACCCGCTGAGGTTCTTCCGCGCGCACCGACCGTTACAGGTAGCATTCACAGTGAACTCGAGAAGGTTAAATTTCTCAAGTTCTTTGGTGCCCCGGATGACGCAACCGCCAAGGCATGGTTGGAGAATATGACGATGTGCTTCGCACTTCGCTATTATACCTCCAACATGAAGGTCTGCATGGCGGTATTTCAACTGAAGGGGAGTGCTCTTCTATGGTGGAAGACGCTCCTGCCGCAGCTGAACATGGTCGTTGAAGACGTGTCATGGGAACTGTTCGAGGAACGGTTCCGAGAGAGGTACCTTTCAGAGGAATTCATTGAGCGTCATCTCTATGAGTTCAACACATTACGACAGGGAGGTCGTACGGTGCTCGAGTACGAGGCACGTTTTATGGAGCTGCTCCAGTATGCTCCGCATCTTAACACTAAGAAGCTCAAGGTCATAGGTTCATGTTTGGCCTTAACGACAACCTGCATGCAAAGGTTAGGATCTTGATGCCTCTAACCTTACACGACACTATCCAAAAGCCCATCATAGCAGAGGAGGAGCTTATCAGTGGGGGTCAGACCAGGATTCCAGTGAGACCAGCAGGGAAGGGTTCATCTGGTACACCACAGCATCAGACACCAGTGAGACATGCGCCGGGATATCGTGGCTTCCAGAGAGGATCCACTTTCACTACACCCTGACAACCGCCGCCTCAGCAGTGGGCACCTTATCGGGGACCACAACATCAGCAGCAGCGTCGCCCGCAACAACAACAGTTTAGGCTTGTTCAGCAGAATAGACCAGGTTTCCAGGCCGGTGGGCCGTCACCTTCTACTTCGGGTACCAGGACTAATGGGCTGAAGAAGGGGTGTTGGACGTGTGGGGAGCCACACTACCAGCGCGACTATCCTGTGGAGAGGACTAGAGTGTCCGGATCAGCTGGACCCACTACCGTGGGAGATATGGGCAATGCCCATCGGATTCATGCGACAGTGAATAACTGCCAGGCAGAGCACCAGTTGACTGTGCTCGAGACGACAGGTACTGTCGCTGACCAGACCCTTAGTATTTTGATAGACCCAGGTGCCACTGAGAGTTTCATTTCTGGGGCAGCGCTAAAAAGGATTAAGGTAAAGGCAGTCGAAAGGACAAGTTTAGCTTCGTAGAGATGGCTTCAGGAGCCAAACAGAAGGTTGGAGGAAAGGTTATGGGCTGTGCCCTTAACCTGGGAGAGTTTGTCACGAGGGTCAAATTGTACGTCACGATCTTAGGATCTTATGACGTCGTGATTGGTATGGATTGGTTGGAATCACATGAGGCTATACTCAACTGCAAGATGAAACGGTTGAGCTTGGTCGATGATGAAGGACAGAGATGGGTGATTGTAGGACAGAACCAGGGAGTATCCCTGAGGTTCGTCTCTTCCTTACAGTTACGGAAGAGTATGCGCAAGAGGTGAAAACTTTATGCGATCCTTGCGCTAAACGAAAAGGGAGTAGTGGAAGGTCTAGAACACCTTCCGGTGGTGAAGGAGTTTGCGGACATGTTTCTAGAGGAGTTACCTGGGATGCCACCGGAAAGGGAATTGGAGTTTACCATAGACCTGAAACCAGGGACTGAACCGATAGCAAGAACGCCTTATCGGATGTCGACCCCAGAGTTGCAAGAGTTGAAAATGTAGCTGAATGAGTTGCTGGACCTGGGACTGATACGTCCTAGTGTGTCACCATGGGGTGCACTGGTTATTTTCATTCGAAAGAAGGATGAATCGTGGAATCTTTTGCATTGACTACCGTCAACTGAACAAGGCTACGATCAAGAATCAGTATCCCTTACCAAGAATTGATGATCTGTTCGATCAAATGAAGGGTGCGACGATGTTCTCCAAGATCGATTTGCAATCAGGGTATCACCAGTTATGGATCAAGGAGGATGACGTCCCTAGGACCTCCTTTACGACGAGATTTGGACATTACGAGTTTACTGTTTTACCATTTGGATTGACAAACGCCCCAGGGGTATTCATGAGTTTGATGAATGGGGTGTTCCGCGAGTACTTGGAAAAGTTCGTCCAAGTATTCATTGACGATATCTTGATCTACTCTCGGACGACGGAGGAGCATGATGAGCACTTGCGCTTGGTACTACAGTGTCTACGAGAGCACAAATTGTATGGGAAGCTGTCCAAATGCTCTTTTTATCAATCGAGGATTCACTACTTAGGGCACGTCATCTCCGACGAAGGTATTGTCATGGATCTAGCGAAGGTTGAGGCTATTATGGAATGGCCTGCATCGACGAATGTCACAGAAGTGCCTAGTTTTATGGGTTTAGCAGGATACTATCGACGGTTTGTCGAGGGATTTTCGAAGATAGCAAATCCGATCACGGAATTGCAGAAGAAAAACAAGAAGTTTGTTTGGACCGAGAAATGCGCAGAAGAATTTCGAAGGCTTAAGGAGTTGTTGACCACAACGCCGATACTAAAGGTCCCCGACATGGACGCAAACTTCTTGGTATGCACTGATGCATCCAAGGAAGGTTTAGGCAGAGTCTTGATGCAAGATGGACGAGTGATTGCTTACATTTCGAGGAAATTGAGAAGGCATGAGGAGAACTATGCGACGCATGATTTGGAGTTATTAGCCATCATTTATGCCTTGAAGGTTTGGAGACACTACCTTGTTGGACAAAAATTTAAACTAAGGACTGATCATTGTGGACTACAACACATTTTTACGCAAAGCGACCTGAACGCGTGACAATGGCGTTGGTCGGAATTGATTAGTGAGTACGACTTTGAGATTTCTTACATAAAGGGAATGATGAACCGAGTGGCGGATGCTTTGAGTCAGAGTCCGTGCATCTTTTCGTTGTTGCCTCTTCAGACGAATCTACGAGAGAATATTCTCACTTTACAGCGTAATGATGAATGGTACAAAGAGGTCGAGGGTTTTATCGGACAAAACACAATGATGGTACCACGATACGAGGGATTTTCATTTGATAGCGATGGGTTATTGAGGTTTAGAAGTCGGACTTACGTACCGCCAGACGATGAGTTGAGGATGTTGATCCTGAGCAAGGCTCATAGAACAGTTTACATGGCTCACCCAGGAGTCACGAAGATGAGGGCAGACCTTAAACCCTTATTCTTCTGGAAGGGAATGAAGGCTGACATAGTCAACTTTATGGCTAGATGTCTAGAGTGTCAGCAGGTGAAGGCTGAACATAGACACCCGATAGGATTACTTCAACCACATGCCATTCCAGAATCGAAATGGAAAGTTATTTCGATGGATTTTATTGTTGGATTTCCACTAACGGCAAGGAGACACGACTCGATTTTTGTAGTAGTAGACACTTTGATGAAGAGTTCTCACTTTATTCCTGTGAGTATGACGTATCAGGCACCTGACATAGTGAGAGTTTTCATCAGTGAGATTGTGAGGCTGCATGGCGTGCCTAAAAAGATTATATCCGATCGAGGATCGATGTTTACTGGACGATTCTGGACGAGTTTCCTAGAGGCCTTGGGAACCCAACTTAATTTTAGTACTGCGTATCACCCAGAGACTGACAGATAGACCGAGCGAACGAACCAAACCTTGGAAGACATGTTGCGCATGTACGTGATGGACCAACAAAAGCGTTGGGAGGAATTCTTGCCTCTAGTAGAGTTCGCTTACAACAACAGTTACCAGAGCACCATTAAGATGGCGCCTTTTGAGTTTCTTTATGGGCGACCGTGTCAGACGCCCTTGAGTTGGGATCGGCTTGAGGATAGGTTCCTAGTGGGACCCGAAGAGATCTAAGAAATGGAAGAGAAAATGAAAACCATAAGACAAAGGATTAAAGAAGTGCAGGATCGACAGAAGAGTTATGCCGATGCGCACTGAGATGACCATAGTTACGAGGTCCGCGATCGAGTCTTCTTGTGGGTTAAACCGAATAAGAGTTTGATCAAGTTTGGAAAGGGAGCTAAACTCTCTCCTAGGTTCGTGGGACCTTTCAAGATTGTGGAGAGAAAGGGGCCCGTGGCGTATCGACTAGCCTTGCCTGATTCTTTGAGGCGTATGCATGATGTTTTTCATGTATTTGTTTTGAGACATTATATTAGTGATCCTACACACGTGATTGACATGAGTTCCTTACAGGTATCGGACGAGGGAGCGCTCACGGCTGAGCCGGTACGAATCATAGATCATCGCGTTCGACAGTTATGACATCGAACGGTAGATCAGGTCAAGGTCCAGTGGGACAGATATAGTCCGCACTCGGTGACCTGGGAGGACGCATATGATATGCGCCAGCAGTTTCCATTTTTGTTTGATAGATAGAATTATGATACTGTAGTACTTATGATACTATGGTACTTTTATTTCGGCCTCTATACTGAGAAACTTCGGGATGAAGTTTAGACCAAGAGGGGGGTGTATGTAACATCCCGCTCTAGAGCACTGAGAAAACTTATTCTTTGATGACACTTGCTCGCAAGTGATCTGGACTTTTATGATGTTAAACCATTTATCCTTGATTATGATGCGTTATGATAGATGACATGATGTTTTTACTAATTCGATGTAGACATGTGCTGTTGACTCAGTTTCATTGAGTGTGCAGGGTTTTGGACCTTGAGGATGCAGAGGCATCGATGGAACCCCTTGGACTCCAGATTGAGTCATGGAGTGTGCTATTTGGGTTGATTTATTTACTATGATATTTCATTGATTTGATGATATGATGTTGACATGTTCTGACATGATTGTTGATGATGCAGGCTGACGATATCTTTTCGACCAGACTCACATATGGAGTAAAGGGGCCACACATGATTACCAGAGAGGTTGAGGGAGAGGTGTGGACAACATCCCTGCCACAGCCTACTAGCACTCCCGCCATGGCTCGAACTGTAGGTTAACGATTACCTAGTTCAAGAGGATCCACGATGCCATGAGGGCAGACTGCGACAGTCTCTCACGATGATCCTAAGGGGTGCCCAATAAGGCGGGGGCCTTATTACTTAGAGCCCTTAGTCTCCCACAAGTTCACTTGGCGGAGTGTTGACTCCAGGGGTTATAGATGTCTACCAATCAGTCAAGTAGGCGAGTGGCACCCTTGGAGCACGTGGTGCATCCTGAAGGTCACCTCATGCAAAAGAAACACAAGAAGCGAGTGGCACCCTTGGAACATGTGGTGCATCCTGAAGGGCACGTCGTGCAAAAGAAACAACAGAGGCGAGTGGCACCCTTGGAGCACGTGGTGCGTCCTGAAGGGCACGTCGCATTGATGTTGAGGAAGAAACAAACCTAGATAGCCCTAAGACATTAACACCTTAAGAAATTCATAAAACGACTCCCCTAAAAAATTGTCGCCCAGTTCAAAATATAAACCAAGTCTAAAAACTTTTCTAAGATAAAATTTCGATTAACCTTAAGGAAAAGACCCTATAAAAATAAAAATAAAGCTGTAAACTAAAACCCACTTAAGTAATGGTTTTAGTCTTCTTAAATTTAGGGGGGTAAAGTGAAGAGAGGGATAAATTAATTGAAATCCATGGTTTTAAATTGTAAAGAAGAAATAAAATTATTTAACGTATGGGAGTATAAAAAGTTATGAATTTAAAAATAAAATGAAAAGATTAATTAGCACATTTACCTTTTTGGTTTTAAAAAGAAAGAAAGAAAGGGAATAATGAAAATAGGGAAACTAAGTAATAAATGAAACATAATAAAGGAAAGAAGGGGACTTAGGGTAAAAAGCAAAGTCAACATAGTAAGGAATCAACAATTAAAAACTTTCTAAAATGAACTAAATTTAGCAACTTCATTTTAGGGAAAGTTATTAAAAGCATGTAAGGGGATCTAGGAACACCTAGGAGTAATTTTAAGAGCGACTCTAGGTGGGTGAGGGAAATGAGTCTTTTAATAAATTTAAAGAAAATAATTTTGGAGAAACGTGGGGGATGAATGACACTTGTACGACAGAGAATTTTTAGAGGGTTTTCATTAAAAACTTAAAATAAATGTGATTTAGGAAAGTTGGTGTGTCTCAAAACTCTATAAAAGAAAGGGAGATGAGGAGGAAAAGGGGATGGATTGTTAGCGTAACGTTACGCTATCGGATGGTGACTTGACTGATTGCTTGTGAGGAGTTGGGATTTTCTCAGCTTGGATTGGAGTGGTAGCTCGGCCTTGCGAGGTGAGCTGGGAAGCTAGACTTACCTTCTGGAATTTGTGTGGCCCCTTTGCGGCTTGGGGGGATAAGGGGGAAGCAGAGTACCCCTAGCGATTGGCTGGGAGGTACCGGTGAGGTCTCTACAGTCGACGAGCGGGAGCGGCACGGAGCGCGCAGACGACACTCGAGGACGACATTGAGGCAACTGTATGGTTTTTAAATTGGTAGAGTTGTATGCATTATGACTCATGCTGGGAATGGGTTATCAGTTGTGAATGGACTAGATGGATTTTTTTAGTTATTTACTTAGTGATTATAATCGTATCTGCTGTTTTATTCTTAAGGTTCTCTCGTGATTAAGTATTGTGGTTGAAATCATGTACAGGTTTATATTATATGGGTTTTGAGGAATAAATTACAACTAATTGCTATTGAGAAACCTCATATAATGAACTTAGCTACTGAAAAAACTCCGACAATGGAATTGGTTGCTATGTGAATGCTGTGTAAGTCTTACGGATGTCAATGCCTCTATAATTCATGTTTTTCCCTCTGTTTGATAGATAAAGAAACAAAAAAAAAAWCGATTAAGGTGCTTGTCTGTATGTTATTCATTGGTAATCTGGTGTTGGTYGTATTTATCAATTTTCTGCCTGCATGTTTGGCATTCTGATAAGAGAGGGAAACATAAACATTATGAGTCTGCATTCTGAATACCCTGGATTGCTGGCGATAGGCTCTGCGTGTTGTGGTTATCAAATTAGTGTTTATGTTCTAAAATTTACATGCATACATAACAATACCACTGTTCCAGACTATCCATTCCTTGTCTTGTGGATGAGTTACAACGAATCGCTGCCACAGAAAACACAATCCGTCAGTCAAGCATTATTTAATGTGAGTCTAACTAGATACTAAATTTCAATGAAAATAAAAGAACCATGATCTATTTCAGGAACGCTACATACTGGTTTTCATAGGAAAGATGTATTATCCAGTCCTTCATGATCTCAGTAGTGATTCTATATCAATATCCACTCTTCACTGCAGTACTGAACGAATCTCAGAATTGGAGCCATACGAGTAAGGTGGTGAATCTATGTCATTAAGGTGATGTTATCAATTTTGAAGCCGAGTAAATTAATTTAAAAACATGTACATAATCCCACATAGCATTAAATCTCACGCGCTTCCACCCAATCTGATCTCTGCAAATTAGTGTTCTGCGTTTTATTGAGGACACTCACACAGTAACCCCCCCTGATCTCTGCGATTTGGTGTTTCTTGGATTTCTGCGTTGCTTTATTTATTTGTGGATGAATTTTCTAGAACCCTGGCCATGCATTCCTGTTTATCTCCTCTGATAACCACATTCCCCTTTCCTTGACTGAGATTTATCGTTGAGAGGAAATTGCTGTCACAAGTCGAATTGGGTAATTTCCTTCTGTGTGTGCTTTTGCCTTTGTGCGCTTTCCTGGGCATCTCCCTGCTGGCGAATTGCCCTTAACTTCCACAGACTGGAATCCCACGCCTTCCCTTACCTCTCCTTATGACAACGCGTATGTCAGTCTGCATCTTCATCGCTGCAGGTTGTGTTGGGGTGTTAGCGTGATCTCCTGGAGGGATTGACTGGACACAACCACCAGCGTTTAACCCTGACGAATCTCTTTATGCGCGCCATCTTTTATTTTAATATTTTAATGTTGATGAGGTACATAACTTGATTTTCAGGTTAAGGAAAGAATACGATTTTCCTGATTGAATCTATTTACTTTACGATTGCGATAAATAATTTCCTTTACCATATGATTTACATTAAGATTTTCTTATGGTTTTTCTTTTCTCATTACGCTCGACCTCTTTATTTTATTATTTTATTTTCGGTGAGACAGGTGGACAGTTTGTTGTAATGCAACTTGGTTGTTATTTAAATGAAAAATATAAATGCAATCAATAAATGGCAACATAAAATGCAAATACAAAATGCAGTATTAATATAGTTCTATGGAAGGTTTGTTGTAACGTGACTTTGTAGTATCTTAATTGGCAAGCATTATGGCATTTATAAAAGGCAATGATAATATAGTCTTATGGTAAGTTTCGTAAATTTGTATGGACAACATACCAATAGTGAGGTGATAGGTGTGGTATTACAAGGTTAGGAGGGTATAGATGTGAAGTTGTGTTGTAATGTCATGAAATGAGATGTTTAATTATTTGAGGAGTATTGTAATGAATTTATCGCGGATATTAGATTTTTAATGAATTTGATTGGAAAAATTAGATTCTAAATTAGCATACAAGATGAAATTAGATGTTTGTTAGCATACAAGATGAAATGAGATTTTTAATTATTGAAGAATACTGTAAGGAATTGTAATGCGGATATTGTTTCAGGTTAATGTTGTTAGAACTGTTGGATTGTTAACTCAAAAAATGTGTTGTCGATGAACTAAGCGCAATCAGTTGTTATGAAATGTAATGAAGAATCACAATTAATCGAATTTTCCTTATTTCCAAAGGGTGGATTGAGTAACACTTCGATTAATGAATTTATTTGGAAAATTGTTCCGTGACTATTACCAATTGGGTCGTAGATAATGCCTTGTCTTAACCTTGTGTGGTCATAGTCGGAGGCTCTCAGATAACGTCTTCCGGAGAGGATGTGGTTTTTCCTTTAATCCTTGATTGTACTTATTGGTAAGCGTTTAGTCACTTGGTCTATTGTGTCGGGCGGGATGTAGACACCTCCATGTAGCCTTAGTACATAAGTCTGTGTGTGTGATTATTTTAGTGTATAGAATCCTGTGCCGTATCAAGAGTCTCGGGACCTTTAAAGGCAGGGTTTCCACTCTTGCGACACACCTGATAGAGATTACTAGTTTATGTAAAGTCCTCCTCGTTAACGACAACAACTCTGATAACAGGTGCAAATATATATATATATATATTTGCACCTGTTATCAGAGTTGTTGTTGTTAACGAGGAGGACTTTAGATCCAAACTATTATGATATTAAAACATTCATCCTTGATTATGATGCGATATGATAGATGGCATGATGTTTTACTGCTTTGACATAGAAACGTGCTATTGACTTGGTTTTACTGAGTGTGCAGGGTTTTTGACCTTGAGGATGCAGAGGCATCGATGGAACCCCTTGGACTCTGGATCGAATCAGGGAGTGTGCTATTGGGGTTTGATTGTTTTACTGTGATTTTAGTACATTTGATTTGATGATATGATGTGGACATGTTCTGACATGATTTTTGGTGATGTAGGTTGACGATAGCTTGCCGACCAGACTCACATATGGAGTAAAGGGGCCACACACAACTACCAGAGAGGTTGAGGGAGAGGTGTGGACAACAGCCCTGCCACAACCTACTAGCACTCCCATCGTGGCTCGAATTGTAGGTTAACGATTACCTAGTTCGAGAGGACCCACGATGCCATGAGGGTAGACTGCGACAGTCGCTCACGATGATTCTATGGGGTGTGCAATAAGGCAGGGGCCTTATTCCTTAGAAGACCTTAGTCTCCCACAAGTTCACCTGGCGGAGTGTTGACTCCAAGGGTTACTGATGTCTACCAATCAGTCAAGAAGCGAGTGGCACCCTTGGAGCACGTGGTGCATCTTGAAGGGCACGTCGTGCAAAAGAAACACAAGAGGTGGGTGGCACCCCTGGAGCACGTAGTGCGTCCTGAAGGGCACGCCGCACAAAAGAAACACTAAAGGCGAGTGACACCCTTGGAGCACGTAGTGCGTCCTGAAGGGCACGTCGCGTTGATGATGTTAAAGGGATGAACCCAAATGGCCCTAAGACTAATATCTCTTTAAGAAATTTTAAAACAACTCCCCTAATTAAATGTCGCCCAGTTCAGAATCTAAGTCCTAAGTCTGAAACTTTGCTAGGGGTAAAATTTTGCGTACCCTTGAGAAAACATCTCTAAAAATTTTAAATGGTAAAATTTTAAATAAAAAAAAAACATTTAAGTAATAATTTTGGTCTTGATAAATTTTTGGGGTAAAATGAAGAGAGTAATAATTTAATTAAAAGTTGTGGATATAAAACATAAAGAATAATTTAATTATTTAACTTGTGAAAGTGTAAAAGATATTAAATTACTAATAAAAAGGAAAAGGGGTTAATTTGCGCAACTGCCATTTTGGCTCTAATAAAAGGGGAAAGAAGGGAATAATGAAAATTAGGAAACTAAGGAATGGAGGAAACATAATAAGGGAAAGAAGGGAACTTATGGTAAAGAGCGAGGTCAACTTAGTAAAAAATCTGCAATAAAGAACCTTCTAAATTGAACTAAATTAGCAACATCATTTTTAGGGAAAGTATTTAAAACCTGTAAGGGAATCTAGGGACACCTAGGAGTAAAAATAGGAGTAACTCTAGGTGGGTGAGGGAAATAAGACAATTTAATAAATTTAATAAATTAGTTAATGGAGAAACGTGGGGGATGAATGACACTTGTACGAAGGAGAATTATTAGAATATTTTTATTAAAACTTAAAGAAAATGAAATTTGGGGAAAGTGGGAAGTTCTAAAACTCTATAAAAGAGAGGAAGGAGGAGGAAGAAGGGGATCGATGGTTAGCATAATGTTACGCTGCCGGATTTGTGACTTGACTGATTACTTGTGGGGTGTTGGGATTTCTCAGCTCGGATAGGATTGGTAGCTCGGCCTTGCGAGGCGAGCTGGGAGCTAGACGTACCATCTGGATAGTGTGTGGCCCCTTTGTAGCTCGGGGGGCTAAGGGGAAGCAGAGTACCCCTAGAATTGGCTGGGAGGTACCGGTGAGGTCTCGACGGTCGGCGAGCAGGAGCGACACGGATCGCGCAAACGACACACGAAGCAAGCGATAAGGTAATGGTATGATTGTATTTTAGTAGATTGGAATGCATTACGACTCATGCTGGGATCGGTATATCGGTGTAATGGATTGATTAGATATTTTTTTTTATTTACTCTGCGTTTTATGTATTGTTGGATAATTTAACCTTGCATTTTTATGCATGGATGGATAAACTTACTCTGTGTTTTGTGTGTTGTTGAACAATTAAACTTGCATAGTTGGTTGATCTCTTCGCCAATAAGGGTGTTTTCTCTTACTTTTCCATAGCTTCATCTTGGACTTAGAAAAGAGATTCCTCCCTGCATTTTGGAACCCTTTCCTTGACAGTTTATCTATGCACATCCTAAGCGTTGCCTCTGCATTTATGGGCATGGTTCCCGTTGATCATCTCTTACCCTGTTTTTTTTTTCTTGTCTTCAAACATGTCTCTTCTTGGGGCATTTTTGGACCTCTGCAACCGTTTTATTATTAGGCGTACCAATATTAGCTCAGGTATTTTTACTGTGTGAAGCCTTGCTACCACCATGTGTTAGCCTTGGGCTCGATGCTTTTATCTTCTATCCAAGGACCGAACCCTATCCTAGATCTCCCGTGGGTTATTTTTGTTTGTAGTGTTTTGTGCTTGACTTTCTGCTTCTAGTTTGTGGTTGGGTTGTGCATCTCAAAAGGAGATGATGTCATGTTTTGGGTGACATAAATGCGACTGGTTGTGACTAAAACCGTGCTAGCTATAACCTCCCGTCATAGCCTCTTCCTCCAGCTTTGGGCCATACATTTCCAGAGGTATTTATCCGCATTTAAATTTTGGATGTGTAGTTTTACAATCTTGGCACTCTCTGTTAGTTAATGCATTGTTGTATATATCTGAGGGTGTTTTAGTGGAGAATTCATTCTGCATCAGATATCTATATTTTACCTCTGCCAATTTTAGATAAAATTTCGAATTCGTTCTGTTTGGAAAATCGTTCTGTAATTGTTATATAGATAATACCACTGTTTATTACATGGAAATAAAACTATTAAATTGGAATTCGTTCTGTAATGGGCGTTTTGGCATTTTTCTTTTCATATGATTAGTTGGAGAAATTTGATCTGGCAATTTCGAGCTAGCCTTTCGTTCCTAGAAATCTCATTTGTAAGTTTAATTCTGAATTTTCGTTTCTGAAATTCATTCTGGCAACCTTCAACGATTATTCACCAGCTCCTTTTTACCTCAGTTGATAGCGTGAGAGATCAATTCCAATTTGCACCTTAATTTATGGCTTGAGTTTGTTTTTCTGTCTTATTGTCCAAAAATTTAATTATGCCTCTTAATCTGCCTAACTATTTGATACCGTGTCACTACCTTACTATTTCGCCCGTCTTTTAATCTCAAGGCCTAGTCCTTCGCCTTTTCATTCTTATATGGTATCTTTCTGGTTAAGAAGGCAGTATTGATTGACAGGAGAATCCATTGCACCGCGTGTCTATTCAGAACTTTTTGTCAGGCTTTATGGCAATCAACGGTAGTAGATTTTGGCACCTTTCATGGGTGCAATTTTCATGATAACAGTTTTTGGGAGTCTTGGTTTAAGCGTTTTGTAACCAACAATGAAAACTGTGCAACACCTGTCCAAATTTATGTTAAGGAGGAGAGTTATGGTGGTTACAGTTATTCCCTAGCCTCACAAAGATTTAATCGCTGAAACTGGACGCCGTACTTGCACCAATCCCCTTTACAACCAAGAATAGAAATGACACGTTCTTAATTTTCGTATGATTAGTTGGGTTCCATAATTCAGGTTAGGATTAGTTGGGTATTAGTGACCCTCCCCCTTACCTTGCGTTATATAAATTTTTCTTCATAGCAAATTTATCATAAATTGAGTAAAAAGAAGGATCATTAAATGTTATGGAGAGGGTATGAAATGGAATGTCCTATAGACTGAGTACAATTGTTTAAATTTCTAACCTGCCCAGGTCATCCTTATGTAGTGTTGGGCACACACATCTTTCTTTCAATTTTTTTTTAGCTCATATGTAGAATGTTTTAGCTAAAATTTCTTATGTAGAATGTTTTAGCTCATATGAGGGACTCCTCGTAGAATGAAAATAGTTTAGCTCATATGCACCATGATTTAATTAGATATTGGATTTAGTTTAGTTCCTATGCACTATGCACCATATGTAGTTCATATGCCCTTTGCACTATATTTAGGTTAGCTTAGTTCATACTTAAATAGATATTGAAAGTAGTTCATATACACTATGCACTATGCTTAAACGGTTTAGTTATGAAAATGATGTTAAGGTTATTATTGTATTAGGGTAATGATCAATGTAAAGTAATGCTTAATGTATGCTTATGGTAATGTTAATGCTAATGTTATTATGGTTCTGGTAATGATTAATGCAATGTAATGCTTAATGTTAATTCTTATGGTCAAGTTAATGTTAATGTTATTTTGTTTTATGGTAATGATAATGTAATGAAACGTTTAATATTAATGCTAATGGTTATGGAACGATTAATGTTGATGTTGTCATCGTTTTATGGTAAGGTTAATGTAATTGTCATAGATAACATATCATATGTAATGTGATGGCCATTTTATTAGTTATTGTAATGTAAAATGAAAATTGGTTGTTATTTTATGGTAGTGATGATGAAATTAATTATCATTGATAGAAGATAAAATATAATGTCTTGAACTAAGTCCAATAAGTCATTATGATTTAGTAAAAGGGGATTTACAATTAATTGAAATTTCCTTAGTAATGGAATTTGCATTTAATTGGATTTTCTATTAATTGAATTTACAATTAATTGACTTGCACCTCCGTAGAGGACGTGGTTGTTCCTTAACTATATTTGTACTTGGATATATACATTTTATTGCTTGGTCTGCTTGAGTCGAGCGGGATGTAGACACCTCCATGTTCCTCAGAACAGTCGCCAGCCCTGAGACCTTAAATGGTTAAAATCGATGGGAACCTGGGCTTGAGTGTTGCTTATGTGTCTTGGAGGTCCTAACCATTGCAGGGTAGGACGGATGGGTCGTTAGTCTTACTTATTGTCGATTGATCGTCATTAAATGCATGCAGTTACTTGTTGTGCATCTTATGTCACCTTGTTGTGTTCGTCGTGGTTTGTGTCTTGTTCGTCATCGGGTGGCGACGCTGAGTCGAATGTGTTTGTTTCCCTTGTACACGCGCGCACACACTTTTAAAAACAATTTTTTTTTTTTCATTTGTTATAAGAGGTTTGGCGTCGTAACAAGGAGGGTCGTTACATGATAACCATCTTATAACAAACATAACAACCATCTAAAATACACATTTATATTCGCTAGCTAACATCATCTAATTATATATACCTCTAGCACATATAAACATCATTAATTAGCTAGCACACATATCTAATAATTTAACAGGGCATCATCATTGTGATCACATCTAACAAAAGGCAAGCATTGTCTAACATAATCATCACACACATCTAACAAGCATCATTTAACATACACATCCATCAAGCACATTTAACATTAAACATATTCAACATGACCTAAAAATGTACACATGAACATCAACATATAAATTAATTAAGTATATCATCATGATCAACATGAAAAATGCACGTCTAATGAACAATGCTATAACATACACATCTATCAAGCACATTTAACAAACATATATAACATGACAAGTGAAATAACTGCTATAACATATATTGTCTAGCCGGTGGGATAATCTACATATCTACAACAATAGTGGAGGCCTGGTCTGTAGTGGAAGATGATGGATGATGAATAGTTCCTGCCTGCTCATCTAAGCGAGGTGAAAGAGGAGGATGAGGAATAGGTCCGACATGCTCATCTAGGTGAGGTGAAAGAGGAGGAGGAGGAATATGTGTTGTCTCGTCATGATCTGGGTGAGGTGAAGGAGGAGGAGGAGGATGTGGAGAAGGATGATCACGAACACCCTCATTAATCAATGGGGTACTGGACGAACAGGTCGTATTGGAAGAAAAGTTGTTTTGATCATCGAGATCCCTCCTCGTCGCTAGTATCATGGAAGCTCTGTTGATATGATGCATAAGAGGCATCAAATCATGCGACATGTCCGTCCAAAGCTCCAAAAGAATAGGATATTCCCTGATGTCTCTCATCAGGGTATGGAGGACTCCCACCTCTGTCAAAAGTGCAGAGAGTGGGTCGCCCAACTCCAACTTGAATGTGGTATTGGGCCTACGACACATGTCGCCATGTATCTGCACCCGAGGACCCTAACCCACCACAGAATTAGGAATCATATCCTTATCGTCATCTACTGGGGTAGGAGGAATGTCCCTAATGAAAGCGACAATATCTGCAAACATATAGTACAAAAAAATAATTACACAGTTAATTCATTAAACAATTTAATAAAACAAGTTAAAGAACGTGTTAGAATTAATTTTATTCTAATTAAGTAAGACAATAAAATGAAATTATATTAATTTAAACAAAACACTAATGTTACCTCTATCATCTGGTGGCTCATCTGGTATAAAGAGGATGTTCATACATCCTGCCAATCCAAAACCGTGTAAGGACATGATACCATGATGAACATGTGATCCAACGCAATACCTAGTAGCCTTAGTGCATCTCGGGAAATCCTGGTCGGAAACTCTGGCTGGCCCCTCTTGGGCATCATCCCCCCCCCACATGTGCATCCACACATGAGTCATCGACCTAGTAGGATGATGCACAAAATTTGACCTTGTCTCTGGAAACCTCTCAAAAAATAAGAAAAACAACTCTAAGGAAAAATGGAAATTTGACCTCCCACGTATCATAGAACGACATCTGTTTAGTGCTATATGAAACTACCGCAAAAAAATGGCAAACCATTTGATACACTATGGCCTTTGTACCAACGAATCAACATAATACAAAAGAGGGAAGCTAATGCACTATCCATCAATGATAAAGTGGGATATGGTAGTCATTAACAATGAGAGGCACCTAACCTCCTTTGCACCGAAAGAGGTGATTTTTCAGCCGTCCACCAGACACCTAAAAATCAGATGGGGATAGTACATCAACCCCAATATATCGTTGAGAGTACATGAGCTAAGTCTTAGTTGCAACACATAATGGGACATCTGGGAACTGGGGAAAATCCTCCCCTCTCCTGGATGGCCCAGTGATAAAGTAAATATCCTCCTTAGTGGGATGGTACAACTGATCCAGACCCACACAAAAATCTTGTCGATGGACATCCCATCGATGAAACAGATGCACCAACAACCTAGAGTGACCCTTAAGGGATGTATCCTCCTCATAGTACTTAAGGAGGCCTACATTCCTCAAGAGAACATGAGTCATTTCATTAATAGTGAGAGGGTACAAATCCCTCTCCCTCTCCCTTCCTCCCATTCCCATACACCATTGTACAGGTCCACCCTCTGTTGCTGTTGCTACTGATTCTCTCTCTGTTCATGTCTTTGCATGATTAACATATGAAATACATCAAACTCACTCATACATAAAACATAAAAAAATTTCTACTAAATGGTAAATTTATCTATAAATATAGAAAAATAACTTCCTTCAAAAAATAAGTGAATTGCATTATGGGTGCACCCAAAACATAGTCACGCGCCGTCGACGGTGCGCATATATTGTGAGAACTGTCCATAGTGTGTGAGTGTAAAGTAACGCACCAAACAAAATACATTCTACTATGTTATGTGGTGTGTCGAAAAACAATACCGCACTGGGGCGCTACACTACAAGACATATGCCTCGCTGCGTTACATTTATCCTATGCACTGCTTAAACCAAAAAAAAAATTAAAATATTAACACACGTAAACAATTATTTAGAAATTAGCAAAAAAGTGGTGCATATACATTCACTACACACACCGATGCGCATAACAAACATCAATGCACCGTCACATAAACTTTTCCAAATTTCCAAGTAGGGAAATTTTTGCGGTGTGTTCCGGTCGTTACTATCTCACCGCGTATGGTGCCACCAAAACATATATGGGGTGCACCACAAAACAATGTTACATCTCTCAGCAGTGTATTTGGTAAACATGAACACACCAGTGCACATGTTTACCAATGCACTATGTAAAAATATATCTGATAAGGGCAGTGCGCCATGTACTCTAACGACCCGATGCATTATCTATACTTTGACGCACCACCCTACCAATTATATACTTTTCTTTGATGCGTCGTTAAACGGATGCGCCGATGCATTTATTTTTACCAATGCAGCATTGAAAAATGTAACAATGTACGTGGTGTGTCTTGTAAATTTACAGGTCGCATCGTATGCGGTGCGAGCCGAGAACTTCGAATGCATCGTACAGTTTTTTTTTTTTTACACTTAAAAATTTCACTCAATTTTATTTTTTTGTATTTTAATCCGGTAAAAACTTAAGTTATGAAGAAACAAGGACATTACCGAGACATTTTGTCATCGGGGAGGCATGGTTGCGACGTACTCAAAAAAATTAAATTTTCCCACCATTTGGAAAAAATTGAAATTCACGCACCGAGCAACAGACGAAAGGAAGGTAAGCAAGGAAAGCACCGACGACATGACGCTTTAGATAGGAAAAGGTTGCACTGGTGATTTTGAGCTCTACAACAATGAAAATAGTAAAAATGATTTTTACCGTCGGCTCCAGTGCATCCGATGACCAACTGCACCATGGCGCACATGTTTACTGAGTGCACCAGGACGTACATGTTTACTGAGCGCACCAGTTCTATTTAAAGAAAAATATCCCTATAACGGTGCGTGTGTTTTTGGGCACGCGTGCATGACAACCAGAATGATCGTGGTTCTTCATTTTCATTAAAACCCAATTATAGGAAGTAATAAAACACATGAGAATCATTATCTCATCTCAAAAATGAAATAAACAACAAACTAATTCTGAATACAATGAAATCAAACACAACCAATCACTAATTAACTCATAAGTTTTTAACTCGAAACCAAAATAGGAAAAAACAACTTCGAATGGGGCTCAGTCTTTTCATTATCGAAATCTCTGGTTACACTCCATTCATGGCTTCGATGCATTTTTCTCTCTTGACCAAAAAGACCCCTTGCAAATGAGAGTGAGGGAAAAAATAGGGAGAGATGGGTAGGGAGAGATGGTGGGGGAGTAGGGGTAAGGCCAACCATGGCTCTTCATTTCCCCTTCCTCAACTTTCTTCTCTATTTAATTTTTAATTACATTTAATTCTGCATTTTTTGCTCATGTTCTCATTTTTGTCCTATTAGAATTTCAAATTTACATTGCTTTACAAAGTACAAGTACTGAGTCTTACACCCATTCGTTGGTCTGGATCCATTTCAGATCAACATCCTTCATATAAAAAAAACTTAATTCAAAAAATATTGAAAATAAATCATTTCTTAGTTTAATTTAATATTAATTTATCTTTGAACTAGCCTCTAAAAAATAGTTTAAACACTACTTTCCATAAAGATTAATAACTTTCATACATAACAAGTAGTGATTAAAGATTAATAAATTTCATACAAAACAAGTAGTGATTAGACTAATCATAAATTCCGACACAAAGCAAAAGATGCATGCAAGAAGAACCAACATCTCCCTTTTTTATTGCATTTAGTGTTACCTCGAGGAGTGACAATAACGCTAGGTGTTACCTTGGGGCATGACAATAAAACTGCTTTCATTCAAAACAAGTAGTGATTAGAGTAATCATGAATTCCTACACAAAGCAAAAGATGAATGAAAAGAACAACCAACATCTTCCTTCTTTATTGCATTTAGTGTTAGTGTTACCTTGGGGAGTGACAATAAAACATAACACTTGGGGTTTGACAATAACACATAACACTAGTTAAGCATCTCATTCAATTAAATTTAGATATTATTTTATTTTTCTTAGGTACATGTTTTAAAATATAGTTATACTAAAAATTAAAAAAATATTTTTATTTTATTTTAATTTAATCTATATTTTAATTTCTTTAATCTATATTTTTAATTTTTTTTTAAAATATTTTTTAATTCAATACTAAATTCTAAAAGTAACTTAATCTTTTATTCTATATATTTTTATTATCCTGTATTTTTGGAAAATCAATTCAAGCTTCAGTCCCGTGATGTGGCTGAAAGACAGGCAAGTCAACTTCGACGTGTGGCATGTCCTCATGGATCTAAGTTGAAATGTATGGTTGTCCACCTTCTAACCTTAGAAAATAAGAATTTCGATCAAATTAAGAAACTCCTGGAGCTCTATTATTATTGGATTTCCATTTACAGGCCATGCATTGGATTACATACATTTACACCATTTACATGCCATGCATTCAACTTCAAATGAATGCATGTAATTTCACGAAGTATCAGTTAAAAATGCATAAATATATTCGGTAAATGGGAACATTGTCACCTTGTAATTGCAGTGTTGTTCCACTTTTCATGGGACCAAATTTGAGACATCTCGATTTTAGTTCAAAGAATGAAGGGAGAGATGAATTATTTGGGTGGGATTGGAGAGGAATTGAACTCACACATTTTAGCATCTTCGGGTTTTAGGGTTTTGATTTCATATCATATTAGGTATACGAGGAAGGATCCCCGTAACCACATGCCTTGTGATGTAGATAACCAACAACAAAACCAACCATTGATGCCGCTGAAACCACTTTTTCCCAATTCGCAGATCCATCTCTGGACTTGGACGATATTGGTTGGATTATGGATGAACCTCTGATAGAATGTGACTGGGATTGGGACATGATTTTTCAGGAAGAAGAAGTAAATCCTGGAGATAATGAAAATGTTAATCGATTTCAAGAAATTAAGAAGCTGGATAGTAAAGAAAATCAAGAAGTGCAGAAGTTAGATAGTAAAGAAGTAAAACCCAGAGATGATGAAAATCATAATCGATTTCAAGAAACAAAGAAGCTGGATAGTGACTTGGGCGTTCAGTGTGGAATTACAAAGAGGCCTGAGACTATCCCATCATCTAATTTAAATGGGTACCCCACATCGAATCTTGTACGCGATTTGGTGCAAGTGGAGGATTGTTTCTCATCTTGTCATTCAAGCTTCCAAGATTTCCAGTATGAAAGGAAGAGTATAAATCCATACGATATAATAAAGTTTATTATAAATTGCTGATTAGGTGCATCACTAGAGGCTTGTTTGTCTTCCTGGTTCGAATAGGTTATGTGCCATTGGTTTGAGGTACATGGGTTCCCTTTCAGTATTTCCAAAATAAAAGCGTTGGAGTGAGATATTTATTGGATCAAGGCTGTCACCGAATCTGGTGGAGGATATTTATTGCAAGGATTTGAGCTCCTCATCCCGACATTGGTCACAACACTGGCTCGTTCGGCTGGCATGGCTCTAAATTTGACAACAACGATCCCAAAGGAAAACAACTGCACCATGGAATACATCATCATCAATCCCCATCCCAGGTAGATTCTTCTTCTGTTATGCATGGAAATCATCCTCATCAATCCCAATACCAAGTGGATTCTTCTTAAGAAATGGAATTCAACCTGTTATGTTAAGATATGGATTAAGAAATGAAATTCAACCTGTTATGTTAAGATAGGTAAAATGAATTCATCCTCCTTTTCCATAGGTTGAATTCTAATTGAATTCTATTTCCATCTTTTAAGGGCCATCCACATGCCCTTATTTTCATCTTGTAAGGGCCATCCATATGTTCTTATTTTGATTTATGTTGATTGCAGATTTAATTCATCCAACAAGCATGGCCCTTATTTTAATTACAAATTCTATTTATCCAAATTCTATTTATCTAATGAGTATGGAGCAAAATCAATGATAGTCAACTGTTAACTTTGCTCCATAAGGATTAAATAAATAAAATATGCAATCGATTTAAGTTCAATGTCTCTTAACATAATAGGTTGATAATCGATTTAAATTCAATGGCTCTTAACATAATAGGTTTATGAGGATGAATTCCTTTTCCATCTCTAAACTTAATAGGTTGAATTCCATTTCCTTTATGTTAAGGGATGTAAAGGTAAATTATAATGTTCACAAATCTCATGTTGAAACTAAACAAATAAGTGGTTTTCAGTCTTTTCCAAGTTGAATTCCATTTCCTTTATGTTAAGGGATGTAAAGTTAAATTATAATGTTCACAAATCTCACGTTGAAACTAAACAAATCAATGGTTTTCAATATTTTCATTATAGTAGTTCATCCAATACTTTTTCACCAACCAGTTTCCCTCCATATGAAGCACCCCATGTTGGACCCATCGCATATAATTCGATTGGTTTTGGTCCATTGCTCACAAGTCCAAGTTTTTTTCCAGACACAAATGTGAATCAGTCACAACAGATTGATAATATATCTACTATGGTTGGGCCAGAAGCAACAAGAAATTTAGCTTCAAATCAATATGACAAATCTTGCACTAAGAGGATCGATATGGTGAAAGGGAAGCATTTGAGATGCAGTACTTCAAAGTCTCTCACCTAGTTGCCTCTACGTCTACGTCCAAACAGAGGTCCCAGGCGATCTCAAAATCGTGAGATAATTTCACATCCCATAAACGAGATCAAGGTGTGTTAATTATTCTTTTTCTTTTAGTTTTATATACAGTTTGAATAGATCTAATGATTAAGAATATGAGTTTTCTTTTAAGAAGTTATAGGTTCAAATCCAGAGGGGTAGGATATGTATATCTCCATAGACTTTACTAGTCCCTTCAAATCTAGAGGGGTAGGATATGTATGTCAAATTCTGAACATATAAAGTCCCTTCTCCCACAAACAAGAGGGTTTGATACATTAATTAACAAGAAGTTCCTATACATTAATTTGGTGTCTGGCTTGAACATGACCTTAAAAATAGATTATTGTTATTTTTTTTTTGTAAGTAAGTTTTTTGTATTATATATAAAAAACCTTCTGAGGTCCAAGATCAAGAGTACATAGCTGAGTCAAGCGGTTGTAATTACTGAACTGCTCCATGAGGAGAAACCAGTTCATCCAACCATATTAAACTAGTTGCAAAAATTACTAACATTCCTTAAGAAAACTAGACAAATTAACTACCATGAGAGCCACTAGAGCTGAAGTATGGAACAAGCTGTGTGTAATCTGGCACATACTCTGGCAGGAGGCCTGGCCAGGGTTCCTCAATGACAGGTGTCCCGCCGCTGAGCGTCCATTGCATGTCCGTGGCGTCGTCGGCCTTGTCCTCGTTAGCTTCCAGCTTTACACTTGCCGCCGAGGTAGGCTGCTGGAGTCTGGGGCCTTTCTCGTCCACTGCTGCTGCCGGAGCTAGATCTGCTTCACCACGTTCATTGCCTGTCAGGGTCGGCATGCTCACGAAGTCTGTCCTAGGCGTAGGAGTGTTTTTCTTTTCCTCAGACTGTAGGCTGCCCTCTGTATCGTCGTGCTGATGGCTGCCCGCGTGGTCGCTAAGAGAAGCATCACTGGAATCCTCAGGGGAGGCTTCAGGGGGATTGGCGAGGAGCTGAAGYAAGAYAGACAACCTCCCCTCCATTTGTTGAACCTGAAATTGGAGGTCGTTTACTCCGTCTCGGAGCTCAAAGACCAAGTCATGTAAAATGGCATATTTGTCAYGCGGAAGGTTGGGGCAGGGCGTGTTTGTTGAGCTGCGTCGACCATGAACAGGTGCCATGGGAGTAGGAGAGTGTTGGGTGGAGGGAGACCACCAGGTATCGAAAACATCAATGATAGCCAGACACTCAAGAGCCTGGGTGGATGAACCAGAGGGCGAGGAGGAAGTGCGGGGGCACCGGGGATGCCAAGGAGAGCCCTGACGTGGGCGCATTCTCTGTCGCGGCATGGCATGGGTTGGCTGCTGCAGAAAGTCTACAGAGCCAGGGTGAAGGTTGAGGAGCAACCAAGAGACCATGAAAACTGCCGAGCTAGAACCAGAGCTAAACAACCGAGCGATAACATAAGAGGGAGATTTCATTGTGCTATTCGTAAGGGTGGTCGAGGGAGATTGAGTTAATGCCCCTCCCATCGTCGTGAATGCGTTTTAATGCTCGGGGGTGACGGCTTCAGCAGGCACGACCCGAGCACATGGCTCCATGCCTTGCTGGCCTCCCCTTTCCGCCTCTGCGCGCCAGGTGGTGGGCACTGACACCCCATCCGGGTGAAAATAGATTATTGTTATTATTAATATGTGAAAAGACAGTTTTTTTATGAAAATTATTGATATTTTAGTGATGGAGCAGAGAGATAACTCTCACAAGAACTGTATATTCTTATTATGGAAGGAGCTTCGCAATAGTGATGTAAGCAACATAGGAAGAATTTTGCTTCCCAAGATCAAATCTGCATATACAAGTTTTAATTTTCTTTTTATCTTCCTACTTTCTAAATTACTTGAATCTGTTATCGCGATGCCCATGCCCAGAAAGACACAGAGGTGCATCTTCCTAGATTGGAATTAAAAGGTGTTAAACTAGAAATGGAGGACAAGACCTTGCCTCAAATCTGGCATTTAAGATAGAGGTATTTATTTTAAAGAAATAACATTCATATGCCATTATTTTAACCCATCGTATATGTAAATCTTGTGATCCTTCCCTATTTTAAATAAAATATTGTGAATAGCGGATTTTGGCCAAATAACAAGACCAAAATGTACATATGGAACATACAGGTATGTTGTAATTTTTCATAGACTCCATTTAAATGTAATAATATATAGAGATTTTGTTTAAGGTCTAATCATTTCTTTTTCATGCTTCTTATAGTGAAGTTTGTCAAAACACATGGTCTTGAAGTTGGAGATTATATAGTTTTGTACAAAGATGAGGAAGGAAAATTCGTATGTTTTCAAACAAATCTAGTATGATTTTATTGTGTATATCATCTTTTTTTACTTAATATATTTTATCAACAATTTATAATATTTAGGAATGAAGTGTAGATAATTAGAAGAATATTATTGAAGTACACATTTTAATGGTTTTCTTGATAAATTTATTTATTTAAATAGGTTATTGAAGGCAAGAAAGTGGACAGGACAAGCTCTCCTCCATCTTCTTTAGTAAATAACTTTTATGGAGGGTCTTAATTTTCTACAAAAGTTGACGATCTTCTACAAAATATAACAAATAATATTTTCAAGTTCTAGATCAACACCAACACCAATATGTAGTTTACAATCACCTTACGCTTTTGCAATTGTTTTGTTATGTTGATGTTTTTATTAAAGACATTAGACCTAATATTATATATTTCAACATAATATTACCTTTTTGACTATGTAAATTCCTATATGGGAATTCTACTTATGTATCTAGATAATTAAATGCATAGTGTTAGTTTTGTCTTAAATTATTATGAGTCTCTCAAAGTTATTGTTAATTTTGTGCAATATACTAAGAGTTTTTATTTGTACATTTTGAAAATTTTATGTTGAATTTTTTTTTTTGAATGTATAGAGCTTTATGATTAATTATTTATCTTTTCAATCATTGTTAAATTGTTCAAATATTGTAAATGTAAGATAAAAGTGTTTTAGCTAGATATTTTTTTTCCAACTCCTTTGAGCACATATTATTTTAACATTAATATGTGGATAATGTGCAAAAAAATTTAGAATTTTAATAACAAAATTGTTAGTTATACTATTGCCATTTATTCTACTAACATAACAATGATAGAGAACTTTATTTATTTTTAAAAAGTTAAAGCTTTTTAAGTAGTTAACAACAAAATCAAACAAATAAATAAATAAATGGAAGTTATTTTAAATGTAAAGCAAAAAGTGTCATTTTTATGAAAATATGTCCTATATAAAAAATTAAAATAATATAATAAGAAATAATTATATAAATATTTCTCTACACACTTATTTTGATGCCCTTCTTTATTGTATAGACAAATCATATCACTATATATGATGAGTTATGTTGTATACTTGTGACTTTGAAAGTTAAAGTAAAGCTTTAAAGGTGGTGCACATAATTGTATATAATGAACTATCTTGTATGTATGTAAGATGCAAAAATTGCAATGTTGAATTATCATAATGGAAGTTTTTGAAAGTTAAAGTAAAGCCTTAAAGGTGGTGCACATAATTGTATATAATGAACTATATTGTATGTATGTAAGATGCAAAAATTGCAATGTTGAATTATCATAATGGAAGTTTCCTATTTGAAATACTTCTCTTTATGAGGCATTTGCATTTCTTCTTAAGGCTCTTTATGATTCATTTATGTTTTAAGGCTATTTTCATTTCTTCCTAAGGTTCTTTATGATTCATTTATGTTTAAGGTTATTTGATTTCTTGTCTTGTATTATTGTACAAGAACACTCTATTAATGACTCTATCATGTAATCATGAATATTTAAAGTTTGTACTTATAATATTTTTATGCATTCAAGAGTTTTTATAAACATTTAATCGTTGATCATAAAAAAAAATTGTTCCCATCTTACATATGGGATAAAAATAGACCCACTGATTAACTCTTTTAGTGCAAGATCCAAATAAAGGAATCTTCACACCAAATTATTTGCATTTGGATATGGTGTTCCATAAATATATTACTTGGATGAAGTCAAATCAAATACAAGATTTTATTATTGAGAAGATAAACAAATAATCATATCCAACAAGTTTTTGAATAATTTATATAACACCAAATGAGAAAAAGAAATCAATGAATCTCAAAAGTGGCTCATATAGTACATTAAATATGTGGTTGTATGATTTTTTCTTACAAAATTTATGTTCTACTATTCCAACCCTTCTTCTCTAGAATTATGTAAAAATATAGTTATGCAGATATATTATTGTTGTTTGCAGTTATTAGTGTACATATGGGCCATAGAAATACCAAGAGTATGATGCAACGACTTATGATATATCAAAATTACCAAAACATGGTGAGGGGAGTCATCCTAGTCATAAGAATCTACGATGTGGGTCTTCATGTCATTTTAACATTCACATGATCAATCATGCACCTAGACACACCTAATCACTTATATTGAGATCAATCACTTTGATATTGAGGTAAAACTTATTATGATAAAGAAGTTGATGAATTATTAGGCACACAATATATCAAAAGTACCAAAACATGGTTAAGGGGAGTCATCCTACTTGTAAGCATCTATGATGTGGGTCTTCATGTTATTTTAGCATTCACATGCTCAATCATGCACCTAGACACACCCTAATCACTTATATTGAGATGAATAACTTTGATATTGGAGGTAAAACTTATTATGAGAAATACATTGATGAATGTTTAGGCACACAAGCACACCATGCAACCCATATTAACAAAAAATTACATGAATAGGTAGAGAGGTGGTTGATTTTTGAAATGTTAGTAAATTCTATACATAAAAAAAAAACACATCATGAATTAGTACATGAAAAGGTAAATTGATTTCAAGGGGAGATCAAATGAAACAATTTTATTACCTGCATGGTGACATTAACATCATAGAAAAGAAAATGAAGAAAATATACTATGTGTTTGAGAATAATGATACTCAGATGTGAATATGGAAAGGTACAAACCCATACAAATTATTTTACTATGAATTAGAGAATGACACGGATGATGAGGAACATACTCACTTCATTTTGGGCATTCAAAAACAATGTCAATTTGAATAGATAATAAATACTGCCACAATAGTTTAATAGAAATGGACTCTACTTTTGGAACAAATGGCACTCCAAGGTATGCCTACATTTTATGCATATTATTGTTTATTTTTTTCTCACAATGATATTAAGATTGTAAGGATTGATGTGTCATTTTATATTTAGTTCAACATTTATAGATGATTGGATTTTGACTTGACATAATGGTGCTCCTATTTCATGGATTATCATGTCTAGAGTTATGGTCAATAATATTTCCAAATGGTCTAGAGTTATGGTCAGTAATATTTCCAAATGGTCTAGAGTTATACAAAATAATTGTCTTTCTAAGTGGACAAACATTGATATCCCTGAATTACTATTTTTTTCACACTTCAAACACATAAGCATGCACTTGCATTTTCTTAGTTAGTATCTGTATAGCACATATGGTTAAACAATCATTATTTCAATACTATAAAAGGACTACATAGTAACCATCTATTTGCATTTATAGAGATTATTATGTTTTAGTATTAGTACATTTTATTAATATTTATATGCGTCACAATGTTCTATATGCTTAATAAGATATTTTGATCTTTTATATTCAAATGTGTTTGATAAATTTAGTAGCTTCAATCTTTTATGGTATCTACATATTATAAATATTGATTTGTAGGTTCAATGAAAAAAATCCAATACATACAAATGTTATGTATTTGTTAATTTTTTTTTTTTTTTTTTTTTTNNTTTTATTTTTTATGTTGAAATATTTGTGTCAAAATTAAAGTGAGATTTATGAATAACACAATAATAAGAAATTTAATTATGGAATTGTGTTCAATATTAAAAGTTTGGGTGAATGTTTTGAAACATTGTTTTTAATGATATTTATGATTGTAGAAACACAATTCTTGTGTATGACTCCATGGAGAGTAATATGTGGCAAGATGACTGGATATATATAATTACAAACACTTATGATTATGTAGAAACACAATTCTTGTGGATGACTCCATGGAAAGTAATATATGAGATGATGATAATACGCACACACACACACACACACACACACACACACACACACACACACACACAGACTTGTAATTATGAAGACATGAATGAAAAATACTTGTAGATGATGTGTAACACATTTAAAAAAAATGAATAATATACATTAAATATTATAGAAAATTAAGTATAAAATTGGGATTTTTAAAGTGCAAAATATGATTCTATGTGTTAATATTCCAAAATCACAAAATAAGATTCCAAAAGTGCAAAATCGGATTCTAAAAGTGTCAATCTCATCTTCCTAAAATGCAAAATTAAATTCCAAAAGTGCCAATATTAGCTTTCGAAATTTCAAAATACAATTCTGGAAGTATCAATATCAACTTTTAAAAGTGCAAAATCAGATTCCAAAAGTGCTAGTATTTATTCCAATTTTGGAATTTTGGAATCTAATATTGGCACCTTTGGAACCAGATTTTGTACTTTAAAAACACTGTTTTTTTACTTTAGAAAGACTAATTTTGGCATGCTTCTGAAGGTTCTTAGACTAGAATTAATCCAAATCTAATGAAATTGGGGTTAATGAGTAAAGGTGCCAGCAAGTGAAAAGGATAGGATGAATGAATCATTAAAGTTCCCCAAATATGGAGTAAATCCTAACAATGATGTAGGCCTTGGGGATCATTTCAAGGAAGGTTTGAGTAGTTTTGTGAACAAGAACTAGGAGGTCCTAGTGAGGATTTATGAATGTGTTGTAAACCACAGGGTCTTCATTCAGTGAACCCGTGACATAGCACATGTGTTCGTAGGATATTAAAAAATACCCCTAATTTTACTAGATATTGATAAATACCTCCTAATACATCTTTCCAATAATAATAAAAAACCATGTTTTTACTAGATACCATATCAATAAATACCTCCCAATACATCTTTCCAATAATAATAAAAAAAAAACATGTTTTTACTAGATACCCCTTGTTATGTCCCTCAATACCTATAAACCACCTAATACTCCACATACCTCCCCTAGTACCTAAAATATGTTCAAAAAAACAAGGTATTAAAACATATGATGAACACCTTCAATAACCACTCACACAACCATATCAAAGATAAAAAAACCAATGTTTTTGCATGGTTAAAACCCTCAAAGAGAGAAATATTCCATGGCGCCAGCCAATGTGGCCACTTGAGGCAATATATTAATGCAAAAGAAAATTATTTTACAAGAGAATTTCTCGTAATCTATCATCAAAAAATGACCCTCCACGCTCTTTAAATAAATATCATGGATCAATCCGGTGCTAAGCCACAAATCAATATAGTCATTAAGACCGAGGAAAATATGAGTTACCATACCACTCTATGTCTAGAACATATTGCGACCATCGGATTACATAACTACAGATGCATACTAATACATACTAAAGAAACACACTTTTACAGAAAGACACATTATACCAAGTTGATCTTAACTAACTCTTAAGTGTTTAAATATCCTAACATCCCTCCTGAAGAACAACTTGGGATAGGATTGAAGGATTTACAAAGATGAGATATTAGGATAAGGAAGGAGGCATCAGAGCCTATCCCACCTTAATGAAAACTTATTAAACTCTTAATATAGATTAAAGTTTGGAAAAATTCACTTCCGTAAGAGATTTTGTGAAAATGTCCACAACTTGATCTTCTATAGGGAAAAATAGCACTTCAATAACTCAATCATGAATGAGTTTTTTGATGAATTTCAATCATATCTTGATGTGTTTTTTGAAATGATGTTGAACTGGATATTTAACGAGCTTGATGGAACTTTGATTTTCCATCACACTATAGGGTGGTCATATGTTTCTATTGGAATCCAAACTCTGAAATACTCTGTCGAAACCACAAGGTTTGTTGTCTTGCATTAATCGTTGCTTGATACTCTACTTCTATTGAAGAAAGGGAAATAACCTATTGTTTTTGACAAGCTCAAGTGACAAGTTTGGAACCAAGTCTGAAAATATAACTTGCAATAAACTTTCAATCATTAGGTTCATCGACCTGATCTGAATCAGTGAAACCAACCAACAAAGGAGCCCCCCCTAAATTTTAATGTATCCCAAATTGCATTGTGCCCTGGACATACCAAAGTATCCTTTTTGCTACTTTCCAATGGCTTTCATGGGTTTTTTTTATATACTAAGCAACAAGACCAATAGAAAAGGAAATATCTTGACATGCATGATTCAAATATAAGAGCCTACCAATTGATTGATGATACAAAGTGGCATCGACTTCGAGATTAGTATAGGTGGTAGTAAGTTTGACTTTAGACTGGAAGGAATAAGGGGCTGGTTTAGAACATTCCATGTGAAAGTGGTGAAGAAGGTCACAAACACACTTAGACTAAGAAAGAGAATTTCCTTCCTTAGTTTGCAAGACTTGGAGGCCAAGGGAATAATGCAAATAGCATAAGTCTGTCATATCAAATTTCTTTTTAAGTCTGGATTTCACATGGGTTAAAAGTTTAGGGTCACTACAAGTGAGGATAAGGTCATCAACAAAAAGAACAAGTATTATGAGATGACTTCCTACTTTCTTGGTATAAACATTAGGGTCAAAATGACATCTAGTAAAGTCGACCTCAAGAAGAATGTTGTCCATTTTATCTTACCTAGCTCAAGGAGTTTTCTTAAGACCATAAACAGATTTATTAAGGTGACAAACAAGGTTAGATTCATTCTATACATAGCCAAGAGGTTGTTCCATGTATATTTCTTCTTGCAAATCCCCATGCAAGAAGGATGATTTAACATCCATCTGATGGACCTCCCATTTATGTGAGGCAATAAGGGATAGAATGAGGTGGATGGAATTCATTTTTACTATGGGGGAAAGTGTTTCATAGTAGTGAATGGCTTCAACTTGAGAGAATCCTTTGGAAAATAACTAGGCCTTGTGTCTTTCAACACTTCCATTTGATGCATACTTAGTTCTATACACCCATTTACATATGAAAAATTTTCTTCTTTTCAGAAGAGGTACAAGACCCCAAGTATCATTTGCCATTAAAGAATGATATTCTTCATTCATTGTTGTGTCCCAATTTAGATGGCCATAAGCTTTTGCAAATGTGTTTGAATCATGAGTCTCTGAAACTTGAACCAAAAGAGAAGAGGCTCGCTGGAATTATGAATGTGTCCGGCATTGATATATAGGATCACCATCAATATCATCATCTACTTCTCGTGTTGAAGAGACCCATCTGGAAAACAATGGTGCTAGTGTAGAATCATGTTCAATGGACGCATCTAGAGGAAGGTGAGCAGGAAGAGGTGGTTTTTCATCCTCACTGTTATCATATGAAGAAGAAACCAGAATAGGAATTAAAGATAGCAAAAATGTTGAAGATGGCTTGCAGGCTAAAGATGGAACAAACATCGAATCAGGTCCGCAGGCCAAGATACTTTTATCAAATTTAACATCTCTTCTAATAATAATTTCATTGGAATGAGGTTGAAGAAGTCAGTATCCTTTTACATATTTAGAATAACGAACAAAAATGTGCTTCTCACTTTTAGGTTGTAATGCTTTCATTTTATTATTAGGAATGTGAGCCCATGCTACACTATCAAATGCATGAAAGTGTCTTACATCTAGCTTAATTTTAGTCCATGCTTCTTCTAGTGTTATATTTTTAAAGTATTTGTGTAAGTGTAATTTACTATGTAATTGGCACAATTGATAGCTTCCACCCAATAATTAAGACTTAATTTTTTAGATTGAATCATATAATTAACCATTTCATTTAATGTGTGATACTTTCTCTCAACAACACCATTTTGTTGTGGTGTATATGGAACATTATGTTGCATTTGAATTCCCTGTGCAAGGAAATAACTTGCAAATTTGTTGTTTATATATTCTCCTCCATTATCTGTTCTTAACCTTTGAAGTTGAGGTCCACATTGTTTTTCTACAAGGGAATTGTAGGCCAAATACATGTCAAAAACTTCACTCTTAAGTTTTAAGAAGTAAACCCAAGTGTGTCTAGAGAAGTCATCAATGAAAGTTAAGAAGTACTTGCATCCAAAGAAAGAAGGAGAGGAACTTGCATACCACACAAGTCACTGTGAACAAGATGCAAAGGGGAATGAAGTGTGCCAAGAGACATATTTTTCAAAACTGTCCTGATGATGTTTGTCGATGATCCAGGGGATCAAATTTTGCTCAAAATTCAAATTTCTTAGAATCGCTTCAAATCGAATGGGTGCATAGGCCTCGTCGTCACGAACCCAACGCAACTCATTTGGGTTCAAACAGACGTCGGATGAGTGAGATATCGCGTTTTGTTCAAATCATCAAACAGGCAATTTTTTTTTTTGCTGACTGTACAGTTCGTACAGTCCATATGGATGCTGATGTGGCAGGGTCGTACAACACGTGGCAGGTGTTGGTTGGCAGTCATGTGGATGAATTGGTGTTCGACACGTGGCATGTTTGTGGTGAATGGAATGGTGACACGTGGCCTAATCATTGGCCGCCATGTGTCACCTGGAAAGTGGTCTAAAACCTATGTAGTCGACAGGACTCGACCCTGCGACCTCCGGGCAAGGGGAAGAGCTTTGGGAAGGGCCGCCCAAACGGCGTGCCCACCTATGGTTCTTAATATACATATGGGATTTAATTTATTTGAATTTCAAATGTTGTGATTTGGGGCGCGGTCTGGGCTGGGTCTAAGCCCCGACCCCCGGTCATATATATACCATGTAACCACCAGCGCACGCATGTTCCGACCTCGTTACCATATGTTTTAAAACCTTGGCCCCATTTTGTATATGTGCGCGGTCACATGGTGACCCATATGTCCAAGAGTTTTGGCGGTTAGGGGCTAGGCGTGCCCTAACTGTCCTACAGTTTCCACCATTTTGCAGTTGCACCTAGTGCTAGGTTTTAACACAAATATGCACGTCGGGGCTAGGTTGAGGAGACAAAGGTGCATTTTGGCGATCTAGAGACAACAAGTTTGAAGGGGAACTTCTAGGAAGCCTATCTTCTTCAATTTTTGGCCAAATCAGGTGTCGAAAAAGCCCAGCTAGGGGTTTTTGGACGTTCTGAAGCCATTGGAGCCATCTATTTGGAATTTTGAGCATTGAAAAGTGATGCAGGAGCATCCACACCTCATCAAGTGAGCCAGCGCGTGGAGAAGGAAAAGACAGCTGGACAACGCCAGCACCAAAATTTTGAAACACCTTGATATATTGCGCCAAACATTAATGCATTGATGTGATGAAGCACACTTGTATATTGTAACGGACCTTGAGCCTTTAAGCTCTCGTCCTTAGTAGATGAGACAATTAATAGATTTAATGCTGATAGATAGGAATTAATTGTAGATTTGATAGTTGTAGAATTCGAGAGGGAAAACGGAATATAGGCACCCTCCTTTGTATTATTATAAAATTAGCATTCAACATTATCGAGAGCAAGAAGAACAAGCAGAGAACTTGTGAGCAGAATCCCCATGTACAGATTGAATTAATAGAAGAGAGTATTTGATTCAATTCCATGGCTGTGATTATTCTCTGTGTGTTGCTGATATTATGTTGTTGCATATTTGCTGCTTGTTATGCTTTCATGTTATATGCTGCATATGTGATTTCATGGCAGGTTTGAAACCTGAGAGAATGAGGAAATGAGTTTCAATTGTTTTCTCTGTTTGAGCCGGGAGATTCCTGCATGGAGAGCAGTTGAATTCATCCGCATAGAGTGCGTTGATAAGGCTTAACAGTTAAACTCTCATTCCCATTCACCCAGAAGTTGTTTGGGTAGTTAGAGCCGTGCAAGGCATGCAAAGGCTGGACGAGATCTCAGAGTTGCGATTCTGAGCTAAGGCATTGACAGACTATTGCTGCAGGAGTTTGCAGGGTCATAAGTCCTCAACACTTAACGTGGTTGAAGATCATCTGCAAGGAGTGCGCGCAGGGAGCTTCCGGAAGAAGCTTAGAAGCTGTGAAAGCTCAGGAAAGATAGGCCTTCAAAGTAGTCGAAGAGTAGTGAAGAGAACCTCTGCGAAACAGTTCGCAAGGAAAAGCGAGCAGGGTGGCGGACGGGTCCCGGGGAGAGACATTTCTTATTTGGGAATTGCGTAAGGAGGAATAGTGGACGAGGAGTCTATAGTGCAGACGAAAGAAAGTTCAAACTTCAGAATTGGACAGAAGCAACGATCGAGATCACAAGGAGTGTGACTCGACTC
>ML800704.1:176694-211399 GCA_009831015.1 Picea engelmannii
TGATGTCGGTGAAGGAGTACACCGAGGAGTTCTATAGGCTCAATATTCGAGCAGGTCACCGAGAGTGATGACAAAAAGGTGACGAGATACCTGAATGGGTTGAGGTACGACATTCAGGACGAGCTAAGTATGCTAACCATCAGGACGGTGGAAGATGCATACCAGATGGTTCTGAAAGCCGAAGAGAAGCTGAGCCGTAAGCAGGGACATCGAGGGTGAGGCAGAAGTCAGCCCCGAGGCAAAGCAATTACCCAAGAGAAAACCCAGAAACCCAAGGAGGATTGGAAGAGACCTCAGGGAAAAGCGGAAAGAGGTGGAACCTCACAACAAAGGCAGCAATATTCTGAGCCGAGGAGGCAACATGCAGAGCAGGGTGGCGGATATGCCGACGTGAATGTCATTCCTCGTACCCGAGGTAGAGGAAGAGGACGTGGAGGAATTATCACATGTTTTACGTGCGGTAAAGATGGACACAAAGCCGTGGATTGTCTAGATAGGAAGATGGACGGAGGAAAAGCCCACATCATTGAGGCGCAGAGGCGTGATGATGAGGATGGAGACGCTGGAAGTGGGAATTCACTGACAGTGCACAAAGTTCTCTTAAAACTTGATAAATAGGTGGAGGACCCAGCACAATGATGCAGACTGTTCAGGACCACATGCAAGACCAAGGGATGGAAATGAAAGGTCATAGTGGATAGCGGAAGCACAGACAATCTCGTTTCAACCGAAATGGTGGAGAAATTGGAGCTGGAGACAACTAAGCACCCGAGTCCATATAAAGTCTCATGGTTACAGAAAGGACACCAGGTGAGTGTTACGAAACAGTGCTTGGTTAAGTTTAAAATGGGTGAATATAGGGATGAGATTCTGTGTGATATCATTCCCATGGATGTCTGTCATGTATTATTGGGTAGACCATGGCAGTATGATAGAAATTTTGTTCATGATGGGAGGATGAACACATACACCTTGGAGAAGGATGGGAAAACACACACACTGCTTCCGATAAAAGATAAAGAAGTGAAGCCGGAAGTAAGCAGTACCATACTTCTCATGAGTGGGAAGGAACTTCTCACAGAGATGGAGAAGAATGAAGATCCACAATTCTTTGTTGTCAGGAAGCCAAGAATTGTCTTGACAAGCACAAGAGTGGACGACTAGCAGGTTGTAATAAATACTTGAGACACATGATACATCATTGAAATGGTCATTTTCTATCTGAATTGTTCCATACCCTACAACATTAAGAGATATATCATCACCAAAAAATATTTGTGGTGTTGCATTCATTAAGAGAAGAAAAATGGTCTTATCCTTAGTCATATGATGATATGCTCCATAATCAATAAGCCACTCATTAGAAGTAGAAGTAGAAGTTGCATTGAAGGAGAAACCAACAATAGAAAGTGCATGTCCATAAGAAAAAGAAGTAGTAGAAGAAGAATCAATATTGATGTTCTGCTTCTTCATCACTACTTCTAATGCTTCCATATTTTAAAACATTTAGACTCCACATGACCATCTCACCCATAAAAGTTGTGATGCCTATCCATCTTCTTACTTTTAGATTTTTCTCTTTTGATACCATTAGGATCAAAATCTCGCTGAGAGGGTTTGGGGCCCTTGTTTTTCTTATTGTTGCAAGGATGTTGCTTCTTGAGATGCTTGAATTTATCTTTCTGATGGGCCACTAAGTCTTTGTTAAATGTACCTACAATGTTGATCACTCCAATTTGCAAAAGCTTATCTTTCTCTCTAATCATGGAATCACAAAAAGACTCACGAGTGAGAGTTTGATAAGCATGCCCTAGAGATTCTCTAGTGGCATAAATAGTAGATACAAAAACAAAATATGCATTACCAATCTTAGAAAAAATAACATATATGCATTAATCATCTTCCAGAGCTATTTTACATTATTCACATAAAATTCTAAATGTTTTGAACATAGATAAATAATCTTAAATGCAACGAAAATGATTGGAACTTAAATTCATTAATTGATTTTCAATCTAATGGGATCGAATCACATTGTGTTTACCAAACATGGCTTCAAACATAGTCCAAGATTTATTTGGGTCATCAATTCCTTGAAGATGAAACTGTATATCAGGAGAAATGGACATTTTGATTAATCCATGTGCTTCAACATTCTTATTATCCCATTTGTATTTATTTTCAGCATCGATGGGACCTTTTTCTCTTCCCAAGGTAATTATTTACTCTTTAGTACATCCTCCATATGGGATTTCCATGAAAAGTAGTTGGTACTGGTAAGCAAGATATCACTTAAAGAAGTCATATTAAAATATGTAGATAATATGGATTCAAAATATGAAATTGATGGTTTAAAAAACTTTAAATGTAAATCTCTTGAAAAAATACACAGTTTCAAAAAAAATAACACGGAAAACAAACTTGGATGTGAAAGTTCCTTTAAAAAAAAGGTACAAACAATAACCAAAGAGCCACATGTTAGGTAGAATTTGGCCCACATGGTGATGGATGCACAATGATGTGGTTGAGTAAAAAAATATCCTTCTCTAACTTTGTCTATAAGCTCACTTTTACAAGTAAGTTACTTATGAAGTGACCCACTTTTATAGAATAAGTGAGAATCTTTTTTAGAATCAAGTTACTTTATAAATTAGAGCTACATGCAAAAAGTAACAAAAAAGAACATTAACGTTACTTTATAGTGATTCAATTTTATAATTTAAGTGAAATGTAGTTAACAATGTATTTATGAAAGAATTAAAGTTTGCGAGACTTGAACTCAAGACCACTTATTAAATAAAACGACTTTCAACCAAGTGAAATAATGCAAAATACATAACAATCTTAATGAAGGAGGATGGGGGTATTGTTGTTGTTGTTGTCGTTATTATCGTTGTTGATGTTGTTATTGTCGTTGTCGTTGTTGTTGTTGTCACTGTTTTTGTTGATGATGATGATGTTGGTGATGTTACTATTGTTGTTGTTGTTGCCGCTGTTATTGTTGTTTCAAAAAAGAAATTTGAATCTCAACAAAAATTGGGTTAGATATCGATCATCTTAATAAGAAAATGCAAGTTTTCTCTTTGTTTATGGTTTTCTAAGCTTATATACAAAACAATGTAAAGAACATACATAGAAAATAAAACATTTTCTACTCTATTTCTGATTCGCAGAGATTGCACAAAATGCATGGAAGAGAGCATACATAGACCATAAAGAGTAGCAACCCAGAATAAAAAATAAAAAAAATTGAAATAATAACTCTATATTTTTTTAAAATGACATTATGCATGTATACCTTCGGATTTGACAAAAAATGGTCGTATCTTGGGAATAAGAAACCTTTTCAGGTGAAATGAAAAACTTTTACAATTAAAAGAAGTGCTCTAGACGTAATGGAATAATATGCTTAGCCCAAAAATGCATAAAAATAGAAGAAACCAAAAGTGCAACTACAGGACTTCGGATATTGATGTACAACGCAAGTGGGTTTTCAAATGGGCTCTGATACCATGCTCAACAAAATAGAGTATTCCAACACAGGAAGAATACCTTTAGTAATCACTCACACAACTAGATCAAAGATCAACACATCGATGTTTTTACGTGGTTAAATCCCTCAAAGAGGGAAACAATCCACAAACCTAGCTAACGTGGCCACTTGAAGCAATATATTAATGAAAAAAAACAATATTTTACAAGAGAGTTTCTCACAATCGATCATCAACAAATGACCCTCCACGCTCTTTAAATAGAGATCATGGACCAATTGGGTGCTAAGCCATGGATCAATGTAGCCATGGATCATTGTATCCATTAAGATCGATGAGAATATGAGTTATTGGATCACTCTATGTCTACAAAATATCATGACCATCATCCTCGAGGTGTAGGACAGTCAGTGATGGAGTGTGTTGTTAAGGAACTCCATGATGTTAAGTCGCCGATTCAAAACCTGCGGGGACCAAAAATCCAACCATGTTAATGGTTGATGTGGCTCAGGCTGGATGCGATCCTCGGGTGATTTTGACAAATTAGATGCCCCTAAATTGTAGTTTCTCAAGACACAAGCTAGTCCCACAGGTCACAGACAAACTATCAAACAAAAAAAAACATATCATGACCATCATATTAGATAACTACAAATGCATACTAATGCGTACTAAAGAAAGATACTAAGAAACACACTTTTACCTAAAGACACATTAGACCAAGTTGATCTTAACGAACTTCTAAGTGTCTAAATATATTAACACAATATATTGATTTTATTTTATGCAATTTAAAACCCCCTTTTATGAATGAACATGATAAGATATTGGTCAACAAGGTGAAACCCCCATGTTGTAAACAAACCCTAGTTCAAAGCATGCACCCATTCATGTGAAGTCCAAGCTTAAACTAGCAAGTTGGGGGTTCAATGAATAATAGTGATTCAGATAAGTCTTTTGATAAAATCTAGAGGGAAGAAGGATCACTGAGAAGCAAGGGGGGAAATATGATCATGAATACATGGAAACAAAAATGTATTAGGCCAAAAAATGGATTGTTTTTAAATTATTTTAGACAAGGATATTGGAATGGAGGCAATCTCAGGGTTAATGGGAAAGGATTTAATAGGTTGTTTCATGGGAAGAAGGTGAAGGGATAATATTTAATAAGATGGATGTAGGTTAACTAGAAGAATCTCTTAGGGCATCTACCAAAAAGTTTGTATCCTTCTTCATGACCATATTTGTTTTGAATTCAAATGTTCTATGGACGTAGAGGTAACTCTAAGCCAAACATGGTTATGGTGTCTCTTGGTTCTATTCTTAAAGAAATGGAATCCAATGTTTGATCCAAGAAATGAACACCTATTCATCCAAAAAGTGTGGGTTATGATGCCAAGCCTCTGAATGGAACTTTGGAACAAAGAAATTCTTAAAAAGTTGGGTAATAGTCTAGAAATGTTTATAGAGTTGGAGGAAATTTTCGAGAGAAAGGAGGACAAAAGAATAATTAAAATTTCACTGGAGTTTGATCTTTGTGAAGGTATACCTACAAAAAATGAGCTAGAAAGGGGATCCTAGAAGTATGTTCGAAGGTTAAACTATTTGAAATTATCTTTTTAGTGTGGATTCTGTGATGAGGTTGGGTATTTGTGAAAATGGTAAGCTTGAGGCCAAGCACATGGCTTCAACACATCTTGTGCAAATATCTCTAAGAGGTACAAAAGAACCATCCTATGAATCTATCTCCAATGCATCAAATTATCAAGGTATGAAATCCCAAGTCCTAGAAACTTACTCTATTTCAATTCGAAAAGATAAAATGAACCTAAATAAAAATCCTTGTTATGGTTTTTCCAAGGGTATGAAGGGTATAGTAAGAGAGATCTCTCATCTATCATGTACTTGGACTACCTTGAACAACTCTACCAATGGGAAATATCTAATAATACGTGTTTATCCTAAGGATAAGGTTTCCTCATAAGAAAATAATCTAAGGGGAGACTCGACTAATATCCATAAGGGATCCCATAGGTCAATTTATGTCCCAAGGCCTAGGAAGGAAGTCTCTATGGAAGAGGGAGGAGAAATTAGAAGTGGTCTGGCAATGGACACAAGTCAGGAAACCTCTATTGGAACAAAATCCTATGTGTCCATTGCAAAAAATGAGCCATTAAATAAGTGAGGGAGGGGAATCAAATAAAAATTAAAATGGTCCTTAATGTAGGAATGATCAATGGAAAGGTTCCCAATTGAATATAATTTCTCTAAACATTAGAGGGTTTGGGGGTGCCCATAAAATGCCATCCCTAAAAATATTATTTTTGCATCGAGAATAGCAAGGTGCTCTACAAACTAGTATGGGGGAGATGTTGTTACATTAGAATTATGTTAGATAAGGTTACATCAAAAAAAACAAAATGGTTAAATTAAAAATTATAACAACAATAAAAATAAATTTGACTCAAATAAAAGAAAACAATTACACTAACCATTACATATTACACACATATATATACAACGTACTTATGTATCAAATGTAAAATATTAATTCCTTCATATTAAATGATAATAATAAAAAATTACACCTTAAGAAATTTTATCCCTCTCGATGCTTGATAGATCTGAATTTAAGATGGATCTACGCTGGTCTGTTTACAAACTCAATGTTGTTTTATTACAAGAAACAATGTGTGATGGAAAAGGAGTAGTAGAAGTCTTATATACATTCCTAAAGTATTGGTCCTTTTGTACATTGGATGCAAAAGGTCTCTTTGGAGGTTTGGTCATAGGTTGGAGCTATGAAGTTGACACTTTATCCACTTCCATATTGTCTATAGGATTATAGGTGGAATGTAGGTCAAAGGAAATGGGGAAGGTGTTCGATATTATCAATTTATACGGGCCATATGGGGAAATTAATATTTTCTAGGATATACTAAGTGATCAAGGAAAATTAAAAGGATATAATGTTATCATCAGGGGGGTTTAAACATGACGTGAAAGGTAAGATCTAGGGTAAATCTACTAGACTAGATTCCTTCATATATCATTTCAATCATGTTTTTGAGGACTTGAAGCAAATTGATGTCAAGCAGGTTTAGGTGGTTCCTACACAATGGAATTCAAGAAGGGAAAATGAGGGAATCTCATAAAGACTTGGTAGGCTTTAAATTACTGAAATAATTGTTGAAGAAGTGGACAAAATGAAGTCATGGGTGGGAAATGAGTGGTCATCGAACAACATTTTCCATCCTTATCCAAATTGAAGCAGATTCTTAGAATAGGACAATATGGCTAGTAGAAGGCAACAAAAATACCAATTTTTCCAAAACTATGAAAAAGACAATGAGAATGTAAATATGAGAACTTAATTTCCAAGATGACTCAAAGGAAAAATAATTTCTGAAAAATAGAAAAATAAGGTAAAAGGTATTTGGAAGCACTGTTCAAGGAACTTGACAAGACTAATATGGAAAAAGTACTGTAGGGTATTATTCTTGTTTCCAAGTTTTATAGATGAGAAAATGAATGGAGAACTTGGAGTAGAAATCATGAAGGAAGAATTAAAAGTTGTTCTGATTTTTTTTAAGAAAGTGAAAAGACATGGCCCAATTGGGTGGATAGCTTAATTTTACATGGGTTTTTATGAGATATTGGAGGATGAGATGTTGAGAGCAATGGAAAAATCCAAAACCTCTAGAAATATCTTGGGAGCTCTAAATTCCACCTTTGTAGCCCTAATTTGAAAACAAAATGAGCCAAACACTTTTGAAGATTATAGGCCTATTTCATTATGCAGTGTTGTTTGCAAGATCATCACAAAGATCTTAGCTAACAAATTCAAAGTTGTATTATTAGGGTTCATCTCAAAAGACCAATTTGTTATTTTATTCAACAACAAATTCATGTTTCAATGAGAGAAACACATGAGGGTACGCACTCTATATATATAAACAACTTTTGATGATTGTAATGAAAATTGATCTTGCAAATCCTTATGATAAGGCAAAATGGTAGTACTTGAGATTGTTATTGATCCAAAGAAGTATGCACACTCAAAGTAGTCCTCATTAATGGCTCTCTTTCAAGATTTTTTTATGTCCCAAGTGGACTCAACCAAGGGTGCCTATTATCTCTATTTCTTTTTCTATTGGTGGTAAATGGTTTTAGTAGATTTATCATAACTACAAATGTGGGACTCATAAAGGGTATAAAGGTAGCTAGAACAATCAATCTAACTCGTTGTTGTTTGAAGATGATGTTATACCTTTTAGAGAAAGTATAATCCAAGAGATGACTAAATTTAAATATATTTTAGATCTTTATTATAAGGTCACTAACACGTATATAAATGTGGACAAATCTTACCATTTTTTTAATGTTTTGGAAGAAGCATTTGAAACACAAATTTTATAGGTTCTTCCTAACAATTTTTCTTCTCAAGATAAAGGTATATCTAGGATTTCAATTAAAACCTAATGATTATAAATTCTATGATTGGTTGTGGTTGTTGAAGGAAATATAAGATAGAGTTACTAATTTGTGTTATAGATGTTTGTCTCATGGAGGAAGGTTGATTCTTGTTAAATATTTGATAGAAAGAATTCCATTCTATTGGTTGTCCTTGGCTCATATTTGGAAAGGGATGTTGAAAAAAAATCTAATTAATTTTTTTCATTATTTTATGGATAGGAAAGCAAGAAAAAAAAAGGAATTCCTTTGGTAAAATATACCAAGTTAGCTAACCAAAAGGAGGTAGGTGGCCAAGCCTTGAAGTGTGAAATTGTAGTGGAACCTTCAAATAGAATCTAGCTAGCAACAATGAACACGAAACTCGCAAAGTTGAGAGAACAAGAGAAGAATTGGAGAGAAAGAATGAAAGAATTGTATTCCACACTAATCCACACTCAAAGAGTGAATAATTTACAAGAGATATATAAGGCTACTTCCTCAAATTAATGTTCCATAGTAATATTATATAGATATGTGGACACACATTGATAGAAACCTAAGTGAACTGCCACCTAGTCCTAGTTAATTGGTTGTGCAATCATCAATTAACTAGCTCACACAAGTGGAGTGGAAATAATTTCATGCATTCACATGTGTAGCGCTCTCCTAGCCTCATGCATGTGAATTGGACCCCCATGGTGATGATTACAAGGTGAGCATGCAACACTTGGTGATAATACCGAGAATACCATGCGAGACTTGACTTCACTAGTCTAATTGAAGTACCATTGAATAATGACTAAAGAGGATGTGGCAATCTCATCCAGGGGAGAATATTCTCATATAGGAGAGAGTATCTCAAACCAAGGGTGACATCAACATAGACTAATAAACATAGAAAAATAAATATTAAGTGGGTGCGTAATATCTCCAACATGAAAAACATATTTATATTTGATTGAGATTTGATAGCAAAGAGATTGTGGAGACCATTGATCCATAATAAAGGGTTATGGGAACAAATGCTGATAAATATATATATATGAGATACCTCTATGGAAAATTGGTTAAATAACGAGAATAAGACCTTGAAGGGAACCTCAATAATCTAGAAATATTTGGTTTATGCTTTCCATCTAGTTCGTAATTGGTTAGCTAGAAAATCTCAAAAAAGGAACAAGGTCAAAATAGGTGAAGATCCTTGCATATGATTAATCTTGGGGAATTCCATAGTTTTTGGTCCATTGATTGAAGCTCTTCATGATATAGGGATTTATAGTCTAGAGGATCCTAAATCCCAAGTGTTATAGAAATTTTTTCCTCTCTCCATGCATCTTGTTTTGAGGGCCTTCCATTTCCCTCTGTAGACTTAAATTCCCCTTGTTGCTCACTCCAAAGTAAAAAATACATATTTTTGTCCATATACGTGAGCCATAGTTAGAAAACTCATGTATACATAGGTTGATCCATTACAGCCCGCATACATTAGGTTTTTTTCTCAAATATTAAAAGATATTCCGGGTTTCCATGCCATGTCATGAGATCCATGATCTTTGACCTTCCATATACTGTAAACGCTCCAACCAGACCCTTCAATTCCATTTGGAGGCTATAAATTGATCCATATAAAATAATTGAGGACAATTCATCATTGAGATCAAATACACTCTAGAGAAATTTCACCTCATATTGAGTATGCATCCCTTTGTCCTTGAAAGTTTGAACTTCTTATGTTAAGCCCCCAAGCTCTTCCTATCTTGAGATGGAGAACCTCATTGACTCCTACTACTTGTGAGTTTGACTTTGTGGAGGATTGAAGTGGTGAAGGCCCAGTTGGAGGGACTTAGTTTCGTGGTTCCGATATGTGTCATTACAAAATTTTGTCACCTATGTACTTATGTTGATTACATTAATGGAAATACTCTTTTCTCGTCCAATTATATATCACAAATACTTGTATTAGTTTCCATGGGAATATTTGTTATGTATGTTAATGTATTATGCTAGTTTATATGCTAACATTATATATCATTTCCACATGCTTGTGTATCTTGGTTGTTGAGGACAATTTGCAGGTATAAAACTTTGGGTCGTGTGCTCATCAGTGGTCTTCTTCAGACGTTTGGATGAGGTAGGCTTCTAGCCTTATATTGTTAGAATTTTCATTTATCTAGCATACTTGATATCATAGTTGATTTATGGGTTTCATTATGTCTATTGTGGTTTACCCGTAACCATAGAGATATTTTCCTCGTAACAAAATTGGTGACTCCACTGGGGAGATCTCCCTTTTGGGGTATTGGGTGTTTTTTCTCCTTTATTTGCTCTTTGTTTGTTTGATTTTATGTGTCTCATGTTATTTGACAACCTATATTTTGTCTCTTATTGAGTTTCTTGGCTGAACCCCTGGCCAGGTAGTGTATTCTTTGGCATACACAGTTTTCCCCTTTAGAGTCGCATACATATGCGAGCTGTATATCTTTAGGGCGCGCATATATGCCTGTGTTCCCTGAACAATTGCGTACACTATATTCTGAGTCCTTTTGGTTGAGTTTAGTGTTTGTTGGGTGAGGTTTGCTAGTGGCTGAGACTTCTTGTGTCCCTTCCTTGACTGTTAATTAGTGCTTCTAGAGTGATAGGAAGCTGCTTTATTGGTGAATATTTTGGGCGAACTTCTTTCTTGTCATTTTTCTCATTTGTTGTCCTTGCATTCTTGTTTGGGTAGTTGCTTCTTGGTATCCTTCTTGGCTTGTCTCCTTTTTCTTGCAGTACGGTTTTCCTACGATGTTGTTATTCATTCATTTCATTTTCAATTCATTATATATCGAAAATAAAAATAATTTTCTTTTTTTTCATTTTACTTATAACATTTACACTTCTAGTTGATTTACATTAGTTTTGGCATATTAGGAAATATTGCACTTCAATGAAATTGTAGAGATTGCATCTTGGAAACAACATTTAGAAGCATACCATCTCTTTGAAAATCAAGACTAGTACTTAGCAATGTTTGCTTCATTTTTATATATGTTGAAGCATAATACCATCAGTTTCAAAATCACACCTCTTGAGTAAGAAGAAGCCATTAAAATTAATGTTGAATAATTAAAATTGATTAGAAATGATTTTATTTTTTAGGGTACACAAAAAAGTGTAGGACCTAGGGCCTTGGAATAGAATTTTGTGAGTAAACTTCTCCAAGGCTATAAAATTCAATGTATGTGTCTGACTAGGGAGTGGTGAAACCCATTATATAATTGGTGTCCTCTGGAGGCTTCACTCACACAGGAGTTAAGCATGAGGTCGCATGAAGTTGGTTGGAGAGATATCCCTCTAATACCTTCCTAGCATCATAGATATTTCTAGGGTTCTATTTTTATATGGAGGTCTCACTAGTGCCTTTACCTCCTTGAGAGGCGATGCTTTCAAGATTTTGGGCTTTGCTCCCCAGCCCATACAGTGGACTAGAATTGCGACTGCTCACCTGAGCATTGGTGATATCGTGGTGAATTTAGTTGCTTGACCTAGGTAGCCACATAGGTTGCTTCTAGGGGTTATTCTACAGGTACCCTAAGTCAAATAGGGATCGTACAACACACAAACGTTATGGAGGATTTTCCCTCTGGAGGAATCTGACCCACTACACTATGAAGCCTATGAGGGTCCTTATAACTAGTTATGTTACCTCCACTCTATTGTTCGGGAATCTCATCCCCTCTTGAGAGAGGTATACCTTCTTTAGTAATCATATCTTGTTTATCTTTATTTGTGTGCATTGACCTTCAATCATCATATCTTGTTTGTGTGCATTGAACTTTATCTTTATTTAGGAGTGTGCTCTTTGATTATTAGTCCACCTTAGGATTTTGTATTGTGTCTCGAGTTATGAGTCATCATGGAGTAAGACCAACATCCTTGCTTGTCTCTTCATCTTTTGAATTTACCACCACGACTAGATCCTTTACCGAAGCTGCCTCCTAAAAGGCGTAGAGTTAATAAGCGTGGTGTACATATATCTCCACCTCCTAGGCTCATGATCATCCTACTGTGAGTACTGAGTTAGATATGAATGTCTCAGAAATTCCTTCGAATCCTATGTCCTCTATGATTAGTGGGGTCCCCTCGACTCCCTTATCGTTAGCGATTTGGATTCTGGAGGCTTTCTCACCTAATGCTACCTAACCCATGGTCTCTGCTCAGCCCATGGGAACGAATTCTTTTGTATTTTCGAGCAGTATGTTGAATAGTAGTCAGTCAATGCCTTCGACAAATAATCATTTCTCTTTTGTTATGCCAGGCATGACTTCACACTTCTCATCCTCTATTTCATCGTCTCATATGAATCCTAGTTTTGGGTCTGGGGGCATGACGCCTCCTTATACTCCTTTTTCGTTTGGTGGGGGTCACATCCCTCAACCATATCCTATGATAGGAGGTTGGAATCCTTATTCCTATGGAACCAATCCTAGCTACACTTTTCTAGGATCAAGCACTCAAATGGGAGGTCCTTCTACTTCTTATATTCTGTCCATCCATCCTTCTTTCTCTATGTTGATTCCTACAAATGATTTTATCATGATGAATATCCCTCTACCCTCTGATGTTTCATACAGAGGGATTCAATTTTATAGTATGGGAAACCCCCTGCATGGAGTTCCTTCGTCTAGGGACAACATATATCCTCATATGAGTAATCCTTATCATGTCTCTTTCTCCTCACAAGTGGATTCCTCAGTAATGATGTTGTTACAACCTTTTATGAATCAATTGAGAGGAGGATACTATCCTTCTGGATAGGTCCATGGTATAGACCAGAACCCTATTTGTCCCGCGATCTCTCAAAACCAGTGTTTCCCAGGAGCATGGGCTCAGACACCACAACCCCGAATCCCTTTTTTGGCCATGTTAAATATGTCAGACTTGTCAAAATTGATGAATGAAACAATGGGTCACTATCCATCATGGTCCCCTGTCCCTACCAAGCTTCCTTTTGACATTGCAAATTTTGAGGGTAAGACAAGTGAGGACCCGGGTGATCATGTAATTACATTTCACCTATGGTGCTCATCTAACTCCCTTAATGACGATTCTATTCGTTTGTCGCTATTTCAACGCACCCTTATAGGGGTCATTGCGAAGTGGTACATCGAGCTACCTAGGAGAACCTATGGAACTTTCAATTAGATGGTCTTGGTTTTTCTCAATCACTTCCAATTTTCGGTTCGTTACAATGCTGACATAGAACCTTTATTGGATTTTTGTCAAGATAAATCCACCCACATCTCCGATCATATCCAAGAGTGGCATACACGAAAGAGGTTGATAAAAACCTACATTCATCCAAATTTTATGTTGGAATGGTTCCTCAAGTATTTATTTCCTTACATTTAGAAGGATGTTTCTACATCCGAAGTGACATTTGAGGAATAAGCCATCTTCAAAGCCCAGTGGTTGGACCTTATATACACACAATCTAGGATGCTTTACAAATTTATCCCTAACACGCCACTGCCAAATTACGATCCTAGACAAAATCATGGGCCTCATGTCGACGACATCATAGGCTCCACAAATGATAAGACTATAGACCTGGTGATGAACTAGCTAGAAGATTAGTCTGTTAACCAATCTGTAGCAAGGCAAGCTACAACTCCATCCTCCACCATCCAATCGATGGATGTGAATTCTTTATAGTCATCGTCGAAACAAAACGGTAACCAACAACTTGAAGGGAACAAGAACAAAGGACGAGGTAATAATCGTAAGGATGGGAAGAATAATAATAATAAAGCCAAGGACGACAATAATAATGATAAATATAATAATGTTGGTGAGGGAAAGAAAGAAAAGAGGAAGGTGAAGTTTCCCTGTAAACTTTGTAAATATGATCACCTTACCCACTTGTGCCCCAAAATTTAGGAATCCTTGAGACTCATTGCACAACAACTTGTTGTGTTGACTAACCCATTTTCACATAACCAAAACATGACCTCAGGGATCTCCAACACCCAAAATGCATCGAGTGGGGGTCAAAAACTCTCAGCACATGATGGTGGCCATCTATGCGTCAATATGGTTAAATATAAGGTTAATGTAGCCACTCGATCTCATGATGATGGTTCTTCATAGTTTGTTTTAGGTCCAGAGCCTCCTCCTTCTTCAAAAACACCTTTGTAGATGGATAAGCCTAAACCTCCACCTCGTATTCTGAAAAGAGTCCTTAAGTGCTTTTCCCACAATCCTAATGCTGGAGACTCCCAAAATTACTCGATTGTTGAGGATTTGGGCCAAACGCCATGTGTGATGTCAGCTTTAAAGGTGTGCCATATGTGTCCTACACAGAGGAACACCTTACTATCTACGTTAGGAGCTCTAGACCCATGTGTCTCAAAGGTTATCAAGTTTGATGTCACGGATGTTAAGCCTCACTTACCTTACCACGTGGCCTTTCAAATCCATGTGGAGTATATGAATGTTACCATCAAATGTACTATAATTGATGAAGGTGCTTCGACATCTGTGATGTCTTTGGCTTGTTGGAAAGCCATTGGCTCTTCACCCCTATCTCAATCCATGACCATGCTAACTACATTCGATGGACGTTCTTTTTGACCCCATGATATCCTTCCTTCTTTCCCGGTCTAGTTAGGAAAAAAGACTATGGGGGTCGAGGTCAAGGTTATTGATGCACCTCTCGACTACAATCTTTTGCTAGGGTGTAATTGGACTTATGCTATGACAGTCATTGTGTCGCCAATTTTCTGCGTTCTATTCTTTCCTCACGAAAGAAAGATTGTGACGATCGACCAATTGTCCTTTGTGCATCCTAGTCCTATTGCATCGATGGGGCCTTCGATCCCCATTATTGATAATTCTCTATAGGCAACTAAGAATGTTAGTGTCAGGATGTATTCCTCCTTGATGGGTACTTTTGATTTCATAGCACCAATTTCGTACATTAGTGCCATCTCCAACGAGTCTTCATCATCGATGAGGTTTGTTCCTTTATGTACTTCATATTTCAATGACCCTGGGAACCTAACTTCCCCTACTATGTCGTATGAAAGTCATCTACACATTGGGATGGATATGCCACTGTCTACAGTAGAAATTGCATATCAGGCTATACAAGAAGCTATTGTTGACCCAGATCCTTCCTCCTCGCGGACTAATGAGGTGGATCCTGTATTAAATCCCATATGGGTTATAAAATCATCTTGTTCACATGATTTCCTTGAAAATACTTTACCCTTGGATGAAGCCATCTTAGAGGCCATGTCTGGTCCTAATAGGCCTTGGGACGATATGCATCATCGATCCTATTTTCTCCCAGATCTTGTGAGGATTTAACATGATGAGTTTAGGTCCATCCTGAGTGAGATGGTCAATCACGTAGTGGTTCTATTAGATACAAATGGTATTTATGTTGAAGGAAACATAGAAAACATTTCTCCTACCGTCATGATAGACATCTCTCGAACCCCTGGTAAAATTGAAAACCTATATATCGGCGTGGATTTTTCGCCTGAGCAAATTCAGATCTACCGATCTCTTCAAGGAATTCCGAGATGTATTTTCTTGGTTGTACAAAGAGATTCTAGGGATCGACCCCAACATTGTTCAACATGAAATTAAAACTTATCCAAATGCTAAACTTGTTCGACAATGTATTAGAGATGTTAATCTTAGGAAGGCCTCCGCTATGAAGGAAGAGGTGGAGAAGTTGCTTAATGTTGGCTTCATCTACCTGATTCCCTTGACCAAGTGGGTTTCCAACCCCGTTCTCGTAGATAAGAAATCTTGATTTTTCCTCTGCGAAATACAAGAAATCGCTAGTTTTTGTGGAACTGATGTCAAACTTCCCTAGGCTGGATGAGAATATTTTTCACAACAATTCATTCATGGATGGACATATCTTCCTTATATCATCTTCAGACCCCTGGTATGGTGATATTTAATCTACCTGCAAACCCTGAAGCTTCCCCAACATTCGTCGAGAGACGATTGACGACATATATGTCATTAGGTTAAGAACTACCTTATTATTGTCATGCCATTAGGATAAGAACTACCTTATTATCGATAACACATTCTATCGTAGAGGGGTAGATAATATTTTGCGTCATTATTTGATTCACGAGGAGGTTGAGGACATTCTCAGCATGTGGTGGTCATTTATCTGGGCTTGTGACAACCCAAAATATATTGCGAGTCAATTAATTTTTGATGTCGATGCACGCTCCCTCCACAACCCGCAGGTCGGAAGGTCCACGTCAACACATGATCTTTCCTTTTCTACTGGCCCGAAGAACTCTAAACGACTCTTCTATTTCCCTATCGAGAAATCTGCACCCACAACAAACTCTCACGGGATCCCCTCTTTGCACTTAGGAGATCGGACTTCACAACTTCACGAATCCGACGGTCGAGCGCCTGTCTCTCAAGTCCTCGAAACTTGAAACAATCAACGCTGACCTTTCTTTTTCCCTTTCGAGATTTTCCCTATCGCGATTTTGGCGATCGCGATGTCAAGAAACTTGTCTCCTTGACTCCTAAATCCCGATTTTCTGAAACTCCGATACACTCGCGAGCTTTGACTTTTCAACACCACTTCACTTCATTGGGACTTCAGACTTCGTGATATCGTGAATCCTGATGCAAAGGTTTTGGAACTTCACTCCATGAAAATCCGAAACGGTCAACGGAGTTTGACTCCATGTCAATAGTGTGCCACCTATCCACTCAATGACTCCTCTGTGGCCCACACAAATAATCTTAGCTTTTGGGATGTCGCGTTTCGGAATATCGCGATTCCCGTTGCAAGGTTTACAGGACTTCCACCCATGAAAACCCGATACAAGTATCCACGTGTAAATCCAACGACCCTTGTGGCTTGTATCTACGGTCCTACTCCTCCTGAGCTTAGAACCTTTCGATGCTTCCACCGTAACTCCCCTTCTTCTTTGTGAGATCTGACGGCTCATGGGACTTTGCGGATTCTCCACCGAGAATTTTGATCGTCCATCTCTTCCTCTTGTGAACTCATCCTCCTGCGGTCCGACGTTGCTATGCTTTCCTTCATATTTTCAAGGTACTTGGATGCTTTTCTTCCTTCGACTCCTTCAAAGTTCCAATCCCTTCTGAGCTTTCCCATGACTTCGAGTCTTTCAGAAACTCTTGCACGCACTCCTTGTGGTAGACTTTCCAACACTTCCAAGTGTTGGAATCCTTCGACTCTATGCACACCTGCAACAGTAGTCTCTAAATACTTCGCTCAGGTTCGCAACCCTGAGACTTCACTTGGCTGGCGCACTCCTTGCACGACTCTTGTGCCTATCTGCATTTCTGTGGAAATGAGAACAAAAGCTATCTCTCCTGAGATTTCAGAGACAAACCTCTGAACCTTTTGTCAACGCACTCCTTGCAGACACTTCAACTGCACTCCTTGCAGGAACTCTTGCTCAGATAGAGAAACAATTGAAACTCATTCCATTACCCTTTCCTCTCAGATTTCAAACATTCAACAAGAAATCATTCATACATAGCATACAAGAAATTGCATGACAGAAAGAGTAAAACATTCATGACCATAACATTCAAAGATGCATACACAGAGAATACATGAACACCATGAGTCCGAATTACTGCTTTCTTTGTATTAATTCAGAACTTCTGTACATGGAGTCTGCTACACAACTCTCTGCTTCTCTTCTATGCTCTTCACACACACTAATGTTACAATACACAATGAGGGTGTCTATATCCCGTTTCCCTCTTGCGCTCTAAAATTGTCTAATCTAGAATTGAATTCTATCTAATTTACATTAACTACCATAAATGCCTTCTACCTACTAAGGACGAGAGAAAATCGCTCAAGGTCCGTTTACATTATACAAAGGCGCTCTTTCTTAATTATCTTATTTAATATGGCGCATCAATTTCAAGGTAATTTCAAAATTTGTGCTGGCGCTTCTCCAACTGTCTTTTGCTTCCGCGCTGGCTCGCTTGAGATGCTCCTGCATCATACTCCCTGGCTTGAAAAATTTCATGGGCAAGATCTTGTCCATGAGCTCACGCACGGTCTGTCCATGCCTCTAGATCTCCTCTTCATTTTCCCAGCTGGCATCTTCAACTGGATGGCCCTTCCATTTGACCAAATACTCAAAATATTATTTCCGCCTGGTTTTCTTGCTCACCCTTTTCTCCAGTATGCGCTCCATCTGCGACTTATCTGCAACTGGCATTTGCTTTGTCCACTGGATCACTGGCTGTTCATTTCCTATTCCTGCTTCCTCAGCTTTATATGGGTGCAAATCTGAGATATTGAATATCGGAGAAATTCCGATCCCATCAGGTAATTCAATCTCGTAAGCATTTGCCCCAAATTTCTTTAGGACCTTACATGGCCCAATTTTCTTCATCTTCAGCTTATTATATGTTCCTCTTGGGAACCTTTCTTTACTCAAATGTGCCAGAATCACATCACCAACCTCAAACTGAAGTTGTCTTCTATGCTGATCGGCCCTACACTTATACTCCTGGCTTGAACTCTGTAAACGCTCCTTCACCTGGCTGTGAAGTTCTTTCATCGCCTCTGTGAAATCTTCTGCACTAGCGCTCCTAGTCGCAGTCTGTTCTGAATGTCTCAATTCAGAAATTCCTCTCGGCTGCATGCCATAGACGACTTGAAATGGACTCTGTCCATTGCTCCTATTAACTAAGTCGTTATAAGCAAACTCTGCCAGTGGTAATATGTTGTCCCACTGACTATGGTGTTTTGTCACCAAGCTTCTCAGCAAGTCTCCCAGACTTCTGTTCACCACTTCTGTCTGTCCATCCATCTGAGGATGATAAGCCGAACTAAATGACAAGTCAGTTCCCAGCTTCTTCCATAAGGTCCTCCAAAAGTCCCCTATGAACATGGTGTCTCGATCCAAAACTATACTCCTTGGAAAACCGTGAAGTCAAACGACTTCTTTGAAAAACAGGTTCACAATGTGAGTTGCGTCACTGGTCTTGTGACATGGAATGAAGTGTGCCATCTTGGAAAATATATCCACCACCACAAAGATTGAGTCAAAACCTCTTTGTGTTCTTGGCAACCCCAATATAAAATCCATGCTAATTGCATCCCACGACCTTTCTGGTATGGGCAATGGTTGATAAAACCCCGCATTCTGTTTCCTTCCCTTCGAATGCTGACAAATTCTACATCTGTCCATGAATCTCTTGACATCTGCTCGCATTCCCAACCAAAAATATGACTCATTCAATTTTTCAAACGTCTTGTCATGACCAAAGTGTCCTGCCAATCCTCCACTGTGTTTCTCCTTCAACAAATTCTCCCTCATGGAGCATTTCAGAATACACAGTTGATTACCCTTAAACAATAATCCCTCCTGGATCATGTATTCTGTCCATTGGCTTCTATCCCTGAGAATTGGATTCTCAGTTGCTTCGTACACCTCCTTAAAATCCTGATCATCTGCGTACATGTCCCTGAGATCATCAAAACCCAACGTTTTGACTCTGAACTCCTACAATAGCAAACACTTTCTGCTCAAAGCATCAACAACTTTGTTAGTAGTACCAAAAATATGTTTAATCACAAAAGTGAAATTTTTCATGTATTCCACCCATTTGACATGTCTCTGATTCAACTTTTTCTATTGAGTCACAAACTGCAATGCATGATTGTCACTGTATAAGACAAATTCTTTCGGGATCAAATAATGCCTCCATTTTTTCAATGCCTGTATAATAGCATAAAACTCCTTATCATAAGTGGAGTATTTCACTTTCGCTTCGTTCAACTTCTCGCTGAAGTATGCTATTGGCCTGTCTTCCTGACTCAAGACGACCCCTATTGCGAATCCACTTGCATTGCATTTCACTTGAAATGTCTTTTGGAAATCCGGCAACACCAAAATTGGTTGTTCCGTGATCTTCCTCTTCAAGAGATTAAAAATTTTCTCTGCCTCTTCTGTCCAGTGGAAAGACTTGTGTCTTTTCCTCACTGTATCCATCATTGCTTCGCTAAGTCCACTGAAATTCTTGATGAACATTCGGTAGAAACTAGCCAATCCGTGAAAACTTCTCACCTCAAAGATATTCTTCGGTGATGGCCAATTCTTGATTACCTCCACCTTATCTGGATCCATCCTCAACTCATTTTCTGAAATAACAAATCCCAAGTAAATGAGTTATGTCTTCATGAATGAGGATTTATTCATATTTATCAACAACTTCTCCTGCTGTAGTCTCTGCATCACTGTAGCCAAATGCTTCAGATGCTCTGCCACTGTTTTACTGAAAACCAGTATGTCATCCAAATATACGATAACAAATTTTTTGATGAACTCCTTCAGGACTTCGCTCATCAAACTCATGAAGGTACTTGGTGCATTTGTTAAGACAAACGACATAACAAGCCATTCATACAACCCTTCGTTGGTTTTGAATGCTGTCTTCCATTCATCGCCTTCTCTCATGCGGATTTGATGATAATCGCTTTTCAAATCAATCTTTGAAAAATACTTTGCTCCACTCAAACAATCCATCAAATCATCCATCCTTGGCAATGGAAATCTGTACTTGATAGTTATCTTATTAATCGATTTCGAGTCAGTACACATCCTCTAGCCTCCATCTTTCTTCGGACTGAGTACTGTCGGAACAACACATGGACTCAAGATTTCCCTGACCAACCCTTTGTCCAACAACTCCTGGACTTGTCTTTTGACCTCTTCATTCTCTTGCGGCGTCAATCTGTACGCAGATTTTTTTGGCAAACTGGATCTTGATATTAGATCAATATGATGATTCACACTTCTCATCAATGGCAACGAACAAGGTAATTCGTCCACTACTATATTAGCGAACTCTTCCAGTAGTTCCTGAATCTCTTTTGGTAAATCATCCACCCTTGTGATGGTCAAAACAATATTCGGTTTCCTGACCACCATGAACTGTGGATCCTCCTTCTTCTTAACCTCTGTAAGAAATTCCTTCCCACTCATGAGAAGTACTGTGTTGATTACTTCCAGTTTCACCTCCTTATCCTTAATTAGAAGCAACATGTGTGTCCTCCCATTCTTCTCTAGGGTGTATGTGCTCATTCTCCCATCATGAATCACATTCCTGTCATATTTCCATGGTCTACCTAGCAAGAGATGATAAACATCCATAGGGATAACATCACATAATATCTTATCATTATATCCTCCTATCTTAAATTCAACTAAACCCTGTTTAGTGACAGTTACCTGATGTCCTTTTTGTAGCCACAAAATTCTATATGGGCTTGGATGATCAATCGTCTCCATCTCCAGCTTTTCCACCATCTCTGTCGAAACGAGATTATCCGTGCTACCACTTTCCACAATGACCTTGCATACCCTATCCTTGGTCTTGCAAGCAGTCCGAAAAAGTCTGGTTATTTGGAATGAACCCTCCACCTCCTTCTCTAGTGTCAAAAGAGCTTTTCGCATCATTAGCGATCTTCCGCCTTCAACGTCTTCTGCCTCAACATCCCGCCTCTGTGCTTCAGCGATGTGATCTTCTCCACTCTCCTTCTTTTTATTTGGACACTCATAAGACTTGTGCCCATTCTTTCCACATGTGAAGCATGTTATTACTCCATCTCTTCCTCTTCCTCTACCCCTGGTACGAGGAAAAGTATTGTTATCATCATAATATCTTCTCTTCTCAATATGATGTCCTCTCTGTTCAACATATTTCCCTCGCTGTGAGGTTCCACCTCTCTCAATTCGAGTCTGAGGTTTCTTCCAGTCCTCCTTGGTCTTCTGATATTTGTCCTAGGCAACTGATTTGCCTCTGGGTTGACTTCTACCTCGACCTCTCTGACCCTGCTTTCGGCTCAGCTTCTCTTCCTCTTTCAGAGCCATCTGATAAGCATCTTCTACAGTTCAGATGGTTACCATGCTCATCTCATCCTGAATGTCATATCTGAGACCATTTATATATTTGGCAACTTTTTCATCATCGCTCTCCCGATGACCTGCCCTGATGTTCAGCTTATAGAATTCCTTAGTGTATTCTTTGACTGTCATCAACTTCTGTCTCAGGTTTTGCATTCTCCTGAACAGAGTAATTTGATAATCTCTGGGGATAAATTTCGCCTTCATCTTCGTGATCATTCTATCCCAGCTTTTGATCTTCTTCTTGCCCTTGCAGCGTCTGTCAGCTTGTAGTTCATCCCACCACAATGCTGCATGTCCCTTCAATCTTGTGACATCATGCTTGACTTTCTTGTCTTCTTCGACATCTTCATAGTCAAAGTATGTGTCTAGAGCTCTAATCTAGTCTAGAATCTCCTCTGCATCCAAGTTTCCCTTATAAACTGGAATGTCCATATTCTCTCTTGCACCCATTCTTGCAATAGCTCTGATCAAATGTTCAATTGCTGCATCTTTAGCTGCAACTTCTTCTTCATGTTCGGCCTCAATCTCACTTTCAGAATCACTAAGATCCCCAGCACTGACTGTGCGTCTTTGTGCTATCTCCATGTCTTCGAGTCTAGCTCGTAGATCATGCATCTCTTTCTCCATGGTTGGATCAGTCATCTGCATGCCCCTTATTCTCGGCATTTCCCTATCCTCTGGTGGATCGGGTGTTTGTCTGTCCCTTCTCCTTGGCAGCATGGTGAATTTTCTTCTTCTCTGCTACAGAAAGCAAAGAAATTTTCTGTGCTTTGATACCAAACTTGATGTCGATGCACGCTCCCTCCACAACCCACAGGTCGGAAGGTCCACGTCAACACATGATATTTCCTTTTCTACTGGCCCGAAGAACTCTAAATGGCTCTTCTATTTCCCTATCGGGAAATCTGCACCCATAACAAACTCTCACGGAATCCCCTCTTTGCACTTGGGAGATCGAACTTCGCAACTTCATGAATCCGACGGTCGAGTGCCTGTCTCTCAAGTCCCCGAAACCCGAAACAGTCAACACTGACCTTTCTTTTTCCCTTTTGAGATTTTCCCTATTGTGATTTCGACGATCGCGATGTCGAGAAACTTGTCTCCTTGACTCCCGAATCCTGATTTGTCAAAACTCTGATACACTCATGAGCTTTGACTTTTCAACGCCACTTCACTTCATCGGGACTTCAGACTTCGCGATATAGTGAATCCTGATGCAAAGGTTTCAGAACTTCACTCCACGAAACTCTAAAATGGTCAATGGAGTTTGACTCTGTGTCAATAGTGCGCCACCTGTCCACTCGCTGACTCCTCCGTGGCCCACACAAATCCTCTTAGATTTTGGGATGTCGCATTTCGGAATATCGCGATTCCCGTTGCAAGGTTTACGAGACTTCCACCCACGAAAACCCGATACAAGTATCCACGTGTAAATCCAATGGCCCTTGTGGCTTGGATCTACGGTCCTACTCCTCATGAGCTTAGAACCTTTCGATGCTTCCGCCATAACTCCCCTGCTTCTCTATGAGATCTGACGGCTCACGGAACTTCACGGATTCTCCACCGAGAATTCCGACCGTCCGTCTCTTCCTCTTGTGAACTCGTCCTTCTGCGGTCCGACGTTGCTACTCTTTCCTTCATATTTTCAAGGTACTTGGATGCTTTTCTTCCTTTGACTCCTTCAAAGGTCCAATCCCTTCTGATATTTCCCACGACTTCGAGTCTTTCAGAAACTCTTGCATGCACTCCTTGCGGCAGACTTTCAAACACTTCCAAGTGTTGGAATCCTTCGACTCTACGCACACCTGCAGCAGTAGTCTCTAAATACTTTGCTCAGGTTTGCAACCCTGAGACTTCACTTGGCCGACACACTCCTTGCATGGCTCCTGTGACTATATGCACTTCCGTGGAAATGAGAACAAAAGCTATCTCTCCTGAGATTTCAGAGACAAACCTCTGAACCTTTTGTCAATGCACTCCTTGTGGACACTTCAACTGCACTCCTTGCAAGAACTCTTGCTTAGATAGAGAAACAATTGAAACTCATTCCATTACCCTTTCCTCTCAGATTTCAAACATTCAACAAGAAATCATTCATACATAGAATACAAGCAATTGCATGACAGAAAGAGTAAAACATTCATGAGCATAGCATTCAAAGATGCATACACAGAGAATACATGAACACCATGAGTCTAAATTACAACTTTCTTTGTATTAATTCAGAACTTGTGTACATGGAGTTTGCTACACAACTCTCTGTTTCTCTTCTATTCTCTTCACACACACTAATGTTACAAGACACAATGAGGGTGTCTATATCCCGTTTCCCTCTTGCGCTCTAAAACTGTCTAATCTAGAATTGAATTCTATCTACTTTACATTAACTACCATAAATGCCTTCTACCTACTAAGGACGAGAGAAAATCGCTCAAGGTCCGTTTACATTATACAAAGGCGCTCTTTCTTAATTATCTTATTTAAGATGGCGCATCAATTTCAAGGTAATTTCAAAATTTGCACTGGCGCTTGTCCATCTGTCTTTTGCTTCTGCGCTGGCTCGCTTGAGATGCTCCTGCATGAATTTTTTCCGTCAATTTTCAAGATTATGTTGAAGCGGTCAAGAAGGTCCACCCTTTCCAGGTGTTCACTCGTAAAATGTTCTCACACCCTGCCCCTCTTCACCCAATCATTATTGTCGATCCCTTCACTAAGTGGGGGGTGGATTTCATGGACTGCAACGCAACCTCGGTTAGGGGGCACCATCATATTATCGTGGTTGTGGATGATTTTAATAAATGGGTTGAGGCCATGCCTACTGTTAAATCCAATGGTGAGACTGTAACACTTTTCTTATTCAATCATATTATAGCTCGGTTCAAAATTCCGAAAGAGATTGTCACTTATCATGGAAGACACTTCTAGAATGAGATGATGACAGAGTTAGCATCAAAACTGGGGTTTACACATGATCATTCTTCCCCCTATTATCCCTAGGAAAATGGACAAGTAGAGGCCATGAATAAATCTCTAAAAACCATTTTGCAAAACAATATCAGGCAGAGTAAATCTAACTGGCATGTGATGTTGTACCCTGCACTATGGGCAGATATCAAACCATGGTAAAGACTTCCACCATTTTCTCACCGTTTCAGCTAGTACACGGTGTGGAGTTGATTCTTCCTACTGAATGTGAAATGCCTTCCCTTAAGTTGGCGATTGAGCTCCTATATAACACGACTGATCTTGAAGAACACCTCGTACACCTAGAGCACCTCTATGCGCAGCGTTGGGATGCATATACGGCCATTGAAGTGAATAAATGACGTGTTAAGGTCCAATACACTAAGTCTGTTTGTCCCCGACAATATGCTGAGGGTGACTTGGTCCTTCTTTATGACCAAGCTAAAGAACCGCTGGGGGTAGGAAAGTTCAACCCCATGTGGCACGATCCTTATATCGTGCGACATGTCCTAGAGAAAGGAGCCTACGAATTAGAAGATTACGAGGGGAATGTGTTGGATGAATCTAGAAATGGGATCTACATTAAAAGGTATTATGCTTGAGCCTTTAATCTCGGGCGTGACATTTGTATATTAGTGTATTTCAATGTATATACTTATTTTTTCTTTTGCGTCAACGACTTGCTTATTGAGTTTTCCCGTGGTTGGAATATGTCAATGGAATATTTGGTGTACTTAGGATTCACATATGGTGCCAGTCATCATACGTGAAACTTGGCTTCCGCCACTTGGATTATGTATTCACCTGAGGGACAATTGGTGCCTTCGGGTGGTGTTTGTCTGCATCCATTAACGAATAATGTGGTTGAGTATAGCATCATCATAGAGCTATTACATGACGCCATTTCACATGGTGTTTGATCTTTATAAGTCTTCCTGGACTGCCGGTTACCGAGTGTGAGATCCTACTTTACTTCGACGATTCCTACACGTACGAATTTTGGAATGATATTTTGATTTTCTTACTTATAATCACATCCCTAGAAGTTCTAATCAAGTATCCAATGCATGTGCTAATTACATTTTAGATTGGCATTTGTCACATAACTGAGTAAAGAAAACAAACATTCATACATTCATCCATTGTAAGATATACAAGTAAAGTCGAAAACTAAAAGTTTTTTTATATTTCATCCTCTAAAGTCCAAAAAATATGGTGCCATAGTACAAAATTAGGCTCATGCCCTCAAAATACATATAGGAATGGTACATCACATAACCATGGAATCGAAGCCTGTGGTTCCAGATGCATGTCATGATAGCACAATATGACGTTTTCAAGAGGTCGGAAGAGTCTCACCCATGCATAGGGTACACCCACCACCTGCCTCTGCATTGCCTCTAGCAGATCCTCCAACTGGACCATAGGAATCCTGTGCGTCAAACGAGATAGGTTTCCCTGCACATTCTTGAGAACTCTTTTTGCATCCCTTCATACCATCTCATGTCCTCGGCCCCTACGTCGATGTCATGGATACCCCTCTGGTCATTGCGATCCTACATCTACGTAAGAAAATAACCATTAATAAATGATACCATACCAAAAATATTTGTGTTTTTGTCAGCATTTATCAAATTGAAAAACACAAAAAAATGAAATATATAAAAATCAATTCTCACTGATCTCTCCATAGGCAGATCTTGGGGGAAATGGCATGGCACGATCCCCTCAATAGTCAATCCCCTCATAGGGATAGTCATCAATGGCTATGACTTGTCATCACCACTAGTGAAAAAAAATCATCGTTTTACGGGACCGGCACCCTACCACCTCCCATCCGTCTCATCACATTGGTCCACCGTGACATGGCTATATCGCGCACTCCATGTGGAGTAATATCTACTCTAGGGCTCAGAGCTAGAACCCTCTCAAAGAAAAAACTACACAATATAGATGCAAACCCGAAGTTCCTCATTCTCCCAAGTTTGCAGTCCACCAACTGGCTCTTCATGTTGGCTAGTAGTGAGGTGCACCAATCATAAACTGTGGGTCTCAAACACTCCACTGCATAGAACATGAGTAGCCTTGACAACTGATGCAATGAGGTTGGCCCTGATATCCGTGTGAGTACTAATACGAGGATCTTTAGAATCATTTTCTCAATCACCCTGATAGGAAGTTGGCTCCCTACTTTCTCAGTGCCTGCAACATAGTAGGTGGCGATGTACTCCTCCATAGTCCTCCCACCTCCAACCCCTCATTCCTTGATATTTACCATCTCGCCTCGGTGATATAATCCTGTGATAAAGTATATATCGTCCACTTCAATTCTCAATGGTTTCCCATCGAGATTGAAGGCCTTAGTCTCCAGATCCCAATAGTTTATCAATATCTAGAGCAACCTCACTTGAGCCCTCATTCCTTTTATGGCCCAAAATTTTTAGAGCCCATATATTTGCAAAGATTTTTGGGCCCTCATATCTCTTTCCATTGTAGCATCAACCTCCTCACACTCCCTTTCTCTCCATTCGATAACCATCATGCAAATGAAACATCAAATTTTGAGTCAACTTTCATTAAAAACCTTGTGTGCGGAGTTGCACGCGAGCTACCATTATGAAAATCTCGTATAGGGCTCAATGTACGCAGGAAGGCTTCACTTTTCCCACATACATCGGGTCATGTACACGACCCGATAAACCATAGCCCGCGTACACCCTAGTTTCTAAGTTACAACCTCTTAAACTTAAAATTTGAACACTAAAACTAATTATTAAACCACATAAATTGAAGAGAATAGGATAGGCACTTACTTGGTCCAGATGATTTCTGATTTTTTTGATCGTAGCTCCTGAAATCACCACTGGAATATTGTGGGTAAAATGGTCTCAAAAGAACTATGTGGGTGAGTTTATGGTAAAAAACTCTTATTTTTACTATTAGTAGATAATTTTTACCCACTTTATATAGTTTTACCCTATCTTTCTTATTTTTGACCATGTGGACTAATACTGTAGTGAAAGACCTGGTTTGAAGTGGTTTTGTCCAGGGTTTTTACGGATTTTCAGCGTCTTATCGCTCGTTTGTGCCTCTGGTGGGTATATTCTATTACTCACATATAGAATAGGTTCTCACCCTGCTTTGCATTCTTTCATTGTCCTATGACTATGATTCACATGCCATAGGTATGAACCCATTTATTAGTGACACAAAACCTTTCCGCTACTACTAGAAGTGTCATTATTAAGTGGTAGAGACTTACCAAACATGGGTACACTAGTAAGAACACTTTTGTCATTTGGTACCTATGCAGAAGTTCCTTATAGTCCTAATATGACTTTTCATTTGAACCCCATTTTCTTACTCAATATAATTCTGACCACTACCTATGGGACTCTCGTTGAGTCTTGGTTAAGCTCTTATCCAACTCCTGAAAAAATGAAAATATTATCGAGTGAACTTGTCTATTTCACACTCGTTAAATGGCTTTGAAAGGATGTCTATTTTGATATAAGTTTAACACTTTTCTGGACCAAGTAGAATACTTACAAAAAATGAATAATCTAGTCACCATTGGCTAGAAGATTTCTCCTGGGTATTATTTTATACTTTTTCGGGCCTAGGGGACTAACATCTACGAAAAATGACACTTTATGGATTAAGTTGTAATTGAATCCCATTATCCTACTTTCATTGTTGAGCCTAATGTCGGATCCTGCTTTCTCATTATAAGCCTCTTGCCCCAACAATTCTCAGCATTAGCCAAGTAGTGCATTTCATATATACTTTGCAGCTTGACACCCTTTACCCGTATAAGAAACATCCCCCCCCCCCCGAGTGTCCATGTTCTGCATGCGGTCCTTTGCATTGAGAATAGGTATGTGCCACTGCTTGGAACTAGTTTCTTATTCGCAACACTCGTTTCCTCTCATGTATCATAGCATTTCTTTTACTATAAAAAAACCAAAAAAAACGGATGAGAAAAAATATTATCTCATATCGTCAACAATCATGTCACCTTTGAATAGAGCACAAACTCTTGAGTCCATTTAATCCAAGGTTTGGATTTAGAATGAACTTAGGAAGTTGTGCTCATTACTTAAAGTCTGCTCCTCCGATTGGTTATTCTTTTAGTCCCTATGGAGAGTTTGTTGATGTCTCCTGCGTCACAAACTTTTGTCAATGAGTAGCGTTAAGTCTATGTTTCCTGAGTTATTCATTTGTTTCATGCTCTTGTTCAAAGGAAGTATAAGACTGTGTGAGTCATTCCTCAGAACTCTTGACTTTGCATGTCGGTCATCCACTTACAAGTGAATCTTATAATCACATGAAATTGTTGTCCTACTTTGAACCTTGGGCCTACTTTTATCATTGGTAGGTGACCTTGAACCCAATAGATGGCATCTCCTCATTGGTTGTTGACTAGGGCATTTCCCTTATGTTTGATGGTAAGAAATCTATTCACACAGTGGAATTCGTGCAGTGTCTTGCATTCCAATAGCACTATTGGTGGTTTCCTCGCCTTTGTCGACAATTTTCCTCATTGGTTGTTATTTAGAGGGTCTCTCTCATGTACTACTTGCATTTGATGCATGCAAAAGATGCACATGGTCATTAGTTCGTGAACATCCTATTCATCTAATCTTCTCTTAATCATCAAGATATTGATTTATACCTCGTGCTGGATGATGAGATATCCCTTAATGCTCTGCTTTCTGCAGGTCTCCTTCCATCAACTTCAGCTCATATATTCTGGAATCGATATCTAGAGTCCTATGAGTACCTAGAGGCTTGCAGTCATCAATGGCAGGTTCTCCCACCATCGACAGTTGGGAATACATCAATATCTCCTGATCGATGGATTCTTCAAGTGTTCGACCTCAACATCCTTATTCACACTTGTTGAATTTACTCAGTACATTGACACCTACTTTCATTATCGGTGGGTTGTTTTGTGTTTGTTAACGATATACCTTAATGACCAATAATCAAACGAAGTGTTATTGTGTTCGACATCAAATCCTTTGTTCACATAATGTAGACTTGCACTTTCGACGGATAGTGTAGAAGGCCTCCAGTTTATAGTAGAAGCACCCCATATCTATTATTGTCTTTCATCATACCAATACCTATATGACTTCAGTGATCATGGAAGATCAAATTGCACCCCATTGTATACAGATATGTTCGGTTTATTTTGAGACTAGACTCCATTGTATCTTTTTCGTGACTATGACAGCCTATGCCATATGTCCACTTTGTATTGCCTATTCATGGCCATGAACAACGATTTGATATAAATCCACATGGATCTGCAGTGTAATTCAAATTGACAACCATGTGTACAAAGCCAATATGAATTTTAATATTCTCATGAGTAGCTAATATTTCCAGCTGAGTCTTCATTACTCCACTTATGGGAATTATAATGTATTTCGACCATCGCGGATACTCCTCTGACCTCACACATTAAGAGGCATCTATTATAGAAATTTTTTTCTCACTCCATACATCTTGCTTTGATGGCCTTCCATTTCCCTTTGTAGACTTAAATTCCCCTTGTTGCTCACTCCAAAGTAAAAAATACATATTTTTGTCCATATATGAGAGTCACAATTAGACAACTCGCATATATGTAGGTTGCTCCATTAAATCCCGCATACATCGGGTTTTGTGCTAAAAAATTAAAAAATATATCGGGTTTCCATGCCATGTCACGAGATCCATGATCCTTGACCTTTCATATAATGGAAATGCTCTGACCTGACTCTTCAATTCCATTTGGAGGCTATAAATTGAGTCATATACAAGCCTTGAGGACAATTCATCATTAAGAGAAAAGACACTCTGAAGAAATTTCACCTCATATTGAGTTTGCATCCCTTTGTCCTTGAAAGTATGAACTTCTTGTGTTTAGTCCCCAAGCTCTTCGTATCTTGAGATGGAGAACCTCATTGACTTCTACTACTTGTGAGCTTTCCTTTGTAGAGGATTGAAGTGGTGAAGGCCCAACTGGAGGGACTTAGTTTCCCGGTTCTGATATGTGTCGTTACAGAAGTTTGTCACCTATGTACTTCTGTTCATTACATTAATAGAAATACTCTTTTCTCATCCAATTATATATTGCAGATACTTGTATTAATTTCCATGGGAATATTTGTTATGTATGTTAATGGATTATTCTAGTTTATATGCTAACATTATATATCATTTCTACATTCTTGCGTATCTTGGTTGTTGAGGACAAGTTGCAAGTATAAAGCTTTGGGTCATGTGCTCAACAGTGGTATTCTTCGGATGTTCGGACGAGGTAGAATTCTAGCCTTCTCTTGTTAGCATTTTAATTTATCTAACATACTTGAGATTAGAGTTGATTTTTGGGTGTCATTTTGTCTGTTGTAGTTTTCCCCTAGCCATAAAAATATTTTCCTAGTAACACCAAGATGACATATTGAAATGGATACAAGATTGGAATTCTACAAATGATCTAAATATGTAGAATGAATTAGCTTAAGAATGGTCCCTATATACATTCTAGTGAAAACAAAATGCCCTAAAGTTAAAGGACCTTGAAGATGAGATAAAATTGTCAAAAAACAAAAGTTGAGGAGTATATACAACAAAAATGGGGTGTGTTGCTAGAATGGAAGAAGAGGAGGTTGGAGAGAAACACTGGTGATGGAAGAAAATTTGGAAACTTAAAAGCCCCTCAAAACAAGGATATTTATGTTGATTGTATTGTCAAATAAAATTTGAAATTGGAACAATGGGTAAAAGAGAAATTGGAATGGTCGTAGAAGATACATTTTGTACAAAGCCAAGGATGAAATTGCAGAGTTCTAGATTGAAGCTCTAAAGTTAAAAAATGGTGGTAACATGTGGGAAAGCGATTCATTGCTAGAATGCTTTGAGAATTGGTTCATTGATAAATATAAAGCTACACATAAAACTTTTCCTTGTTTTGTTATGTGAGGCATGCAACTTACTAGAAACAACACAATTTTTCAAGAAAAGAGCATTCCAGCCATTGAGTTGGTTAATCAGATTAGATTTTTTTATGGAGGGTCTGAGAAACAATTAAATGGCTTAGAATCCAAAGAAAATCCAAAAAATGACAATTCTAAAGCTTGGGTTTTCTGTGTTTTTCAAGGAACTTACGGTGTATGTGGTGTTGGAAGAATATCATAGATAAAAGAAAATCGTTGTACCTTTCAAGTATGCCATGGGTGAAGCAAGAAAAAATAGTAGAGCTAAAGAAAGAACAAATAGTAGAGTTAAATTCCATGTTCAATACACCATGGATTAGGCAATAAAACAATAAAACAAGGAATTGGTAAACTACCAATTCTTGGAGATTCAATGCTGCTCGTGGATTAGGTAAATGAAAAATGACACATTGAAAATACACTGCTTGGTCCAACTATGAACAGGGTATTTAAGTTAAAAATAATTTAATGTTGGATAATAATGGCAAAATTCTATAGTTAGGAAATGGTTAAAATTGATTGCTTAAGTGGTTTTCAGATCTACAAATTTAGGAGGTTGTCACAGGTTATTTTAACCTATATATTTATAAACAATTTATCAAATTAATATTATATTTGTATACAATTTATCAAATTAAGAATGTGTGAGCGTAGATGTGCCCTTGTGACCTCACTGATTGTTGCGCATTACTCCAATTTTAATTTGGTATCAGAGCCACGAGGTTGTCACTGTTGTGATTCGTTGTGATCTGTTCTTTCTATTGGCGATGTCTGTTCTGTTAATATGGTGCGGTGAGAGTCGATTGGTGTCAAGTGAAGGAGCTGTTGATTGTTGCGATCTGCATTCTTGAGCAGACGTCTGTGATCTGGAGAGACTGCTATCTGGAGAGGCTGCGATATGCATGCCCAGGAACGGAGAGTGTTGAGTTGCAGTATCATTCTCATATAAATATTGCGATCGCTGCATTTTTTTTTACTACTGGATTTTCCACTATTGAATATGTGGAGTTTACTAATCTACATGAAGGAAGAGATAGAATCACCCAGACTTGCTGAAGGAGTGATTTCTTAATTGTTGTGTCTGCTTCTCTGTGGAGAATATCGTTCAAGTTGTGATAAGGAGCCTCATGCTTCTGTAATAGATCCACTTGTTAAAAATCGAGCGAGAGGCCTATCTTTGTTGAGTGTGAGACCTGATAAATTGTGAAGCAAGAAATGTAGAGAGAAAGAATAGAACATAAAACATTATATTAGAATGTAAGAAGAAGAGTACAAAACACGTACATGAAGAAGTTCATGAAGAAGTACTATGCAAAGGGAAATAGCTGAGCTAAATAGGCTCAAGCAAATCAAGAATAGAAAGTACAGCTGGCCAGGACAGCTGGTAGTGTACAGTCAGCCTGTTGAGATTACATTATATTTAACACTCCCTCTTAAACTCAACAGTTATAAACATCAACACTGATTATGCCTAAGTGCTATCTTTGAAAATCAAAAAACGATTTTCCCAGTGGCTTTGTAAAGATATCAGCAAGATGATCTCGAGAACCACAGAATTGTAGTACAATATCACCGTTATTGACTAGGCTTCTCGCGTATGAAATGAAAACGAGTGTCAATGTGTTTTCTTTTCTTGTGAAACACATGATTTTTAGATAAAGCAATTGCTGAAGTATTGTCATAGAAAATAGGAGTTGGATCCTTTTCTGTATGTGACATATCTTTCAATATTCTTCTCAGCCACACAGCTTGACAAGAAGCTGAGGTAGCAGTGACATACTCTACCTTTGGAGAAGATATTGATACAATTGGTTGTTTCTTTGATGCCCATGAGATCAGATTCATACCCAGGTGAAAAGCATGTCCAGATGTGCTTTTCCTGTCATCTAGGCTGCCTGCAAAATCACTGTCTGTGTAACCAGAGAGTTGATTACTATTAGATTTAGTGTACCATAAGACAAAATTGAGAGTTCCTGCAACATATCTCAAAATCCGTTTTGCCATTTTCCAATGAGAATCTTTGGGGGATTCCATGAATCTGGAAACAAGGCTAGCTGCATACATAATGTCAGGCCTAGTTGCTGTAAGATACAACAAACTGCCTACTAAAATTTTGTACAGGGTAGAGTCCACTGTAGGGCCTTCATCTTTCTTGCTCAATTTTGTGCCTAGAGGTATAGGGGTTTCTGCTGGATTTCATTCTTCCATGTGAAATATTTTGATGATGTCTATTGCATACTTTTGTTGACAGACAAAAATGCCTTTGGTTGATTGATCAACCTCAATCCCTAAAAAATATTTCATTATGCCAAGATCTGTCATCTCAAACTCAGATTGCATGGCATTTTTAAAATTTGTTAACTCAAGATTTCCAGTATAGATCATGTCATCAACATATAAACATACAATCGGAATTTTACCATGATGATCTATTTTGGTGTAAAGAGTTGGCTCATTTTGGCTTCTGTTGAAACCACTTTTGATCAGGTAAGTGTTAATTCTACTGTACCAAGATCTTGGAGCTTTCTTTAAGCCATACAAGGCTTTCTTCAACTGATATACTTTGGCTGACTATTCTTGGACTTCAAATCCCGGTGGCTGATCGACATAAACTTCTTCTTCTAAGAAACCATTCAGGAATGCTGACTTGACATCCATCTGGTATACTTGCCGTTTTTGTTGGGCTGTTATGGCCAATAGAGTCCTTACAGTGTCTAATATTTCTACTGGAGCAAAAGTTTCACCATAATCAGTACCAGGTTGTTGTGAGAATCCTTTGGCAACAAGTCTTGCCTTGTGTTTTTCAATCTGCCCTTTTTCATTGAGTTTAGTTTTGTAAACCCACTTGACACCAATACTCTTCTTG
>ML800705.1:7908-23962 GCA_009831015.1 Picea engelmannii
GTCCTTATACAATTACCAACATGATTAATCCTCAATGGGGATTAATCCAATAACAATAATAATAATAATGACATGATTAATCCACAATGGGGATTTAATCCAGTAATAATAATAATAAGAATGCTCTTCACAGTTACATTATTTCAACAAAGAATATTGTGAACGTATCAAGCATTGCTTGAGGAGTGTTATCATTCCTTAAGGATTAATATATGGTGTTACCCTACCTCAAGGGTTTTGACTATTTCTTATGTTCAGTATTTTGTTGAATGGTTTGGTTTTTTCTTGTTGATATTATGGATTTATTTTGAGATTTATCTTCATATCTATTCAGGTACTTAACAACCTTGATGTATCCCCCATCAATCGACATGAAACATACATCGAGAGATCATGTTAAGAGAGACTATCACAAAGTACAACTAACATAGGGATGGTCGACTCAAAAAGTCAACAAAAAAATAGAGGGTTGACTTAGGATTAAACTTCCCTTGAACATATAGCATGACACGATGGTGAGTTGGTAGCAAGACACAAGAGTTGGATGAGTATAGTGCAACAATGTAGGAGGCATCGAATCACTCTCCGTGATGACTGGAAAAGTAACCAGTCGAAGAAGTATCTCTGACTCATATTACTAGGACGACTCCTAGGAAAGATAAAACCCAATTGTATGATGAGGACTCAAACAGGTGCCATGTTCAAGGGTGACTCGACTGACGCTACCATTTTGAGAATAGACCAATGGTGAAAACCCCCACTCTTTTTTGGGGGGGATTTTTGACCTCATTCATGGTTTAACGAGCGTCAAAGAGGAATAAAAGTATGTTGAGTCTCCTTCGTGGTTTAAGGAGCATGAAATAATGACGCAAGTTTTCTCGATGTGTGTTTTTTGTTTAGTTTTAATGAGACTGAAGAAGAGTTAAAAGGATACTCGTGAGGTGTCTTTTTCGTGTCCTTTTACGAGTCCGAAAAAGAGATAAAAGGATACTCAACGAGAAAGAATGAGTGGCTTAACAACATGATCCTATGTTCCAAGCGCATAGAACCGACCTAAGCAATGAGGAATGCAAATGGTACTAGAAAGTGAGATCCACTCTTAGTAGTTGTTCTCTCCCTAAGTAGGTGGATGAAAAACAAAAGGAAAATAATGCAAGAGGTGGATGGTCAAGGTTGTTGCATAGCGATAAGTGGGATCAAAGAAAACAATAGTGATGTGGAAAGAGGCATAACGTGAGCAACAAATGCATATGAGACCATTAAGCAATAAGAAAAATGTTCAGGAAGCCCCACAGGATGTGGCCAGAATACAAATAAAGAGAGGTAAATGAGGCTTAATCTTCAAGTCATGGTGGGGCTAAAGGAGGGCTCCCGGGCCTATGGGAAATCATAGCATAGACACCAAATGGATATCTGGGTGTTAACTAGGGTGCCCATGAAGGGTAGGCACTACCGAACTAGTTACGACGTGCAAAATGAGTGGTTAACATCACAATCGGTCGGGATCGACCTAAGGCATAGTGCTAACATAATGGATGGTTAATAATGTAAGGTGGTGAATGCATGGAAAAACATATCCCTATATGCCAATTGGGGAACATGTACCTCAAATTCAGTGGATGTCACCATCTTCAAAAAAGCCCTTGTCACCCTGTTAAGGTGCATAAACTAGATTCCAAGGTCAATTAAAGTGAAAATGACATTAAAATAATAATGAGCTCAAATAAAAATAAAAACCCACTCACTTGGTCTCATGGTGAAAAAATAGTTTTTAATTACCCAAAAAAGTTATAAAAGGAAACTCACCTTGGTAAAAACTCATTCTTCACTTGCAAGAGAGGAGTGCGGAGAGCTTGAGGAGAAATCCCTCTTCCAAGAGTAGGTGTTGAGCTCATTGTAGAGATTTTATTCAAGCATTCAACCAACTACATAATCCAGGTAAACACCTAGATCCTTCTTATGCATTTCCTTATGTTTTTTGTCGTGATTTTTGTAAGGAAATGCACATCCTGCAGGCCCATTGTGTGCTCGGTTGAGCCCGAGTTCAAGGGCATCATCATGGTACGACCCTGATTGGTCACGCGAGGTATCGCGAGAACAATATGGGTGCTTGAGTGATGTCCAAGGAAACCTCCTTGGATTGAAACGAGCGAGTGTAAATTTGTTAGGGTTTTGTGTAGCAGGCCAAGTTTTTTGGGTTTTTGGTGCTAATGGGTTTCTGATTTTTTGTTTCCTTGATGCAGGCAAGCAACCATCATGATTGAATGGAAGGAAAGAGCTCATGAGGCTGATGATTTTGTTGCACAAGGGGATAATATGACCTTGGCATCTCTTTGGGAGTGTGGGCTCCTTAATTTTTTTCGTTGTCCACTGCTGGACTCTCATGAATATTTACTAGACCAATTGGTCGAGTACTCGAAGCCTGAACACGATTGTTTCATCATTCGGGGCAAGGTTCTATAGGTGGACATGGATGATGTGTATTTTTGCACTGGACTATCTTAGAGAGGATTACCATGGCGAGTCGATTATTCAATAGGGCCAGATGAGCAATCGGTCATTGATTTTATTGAGGAGTTTTGTCGGCATGGGGCATGAAAGACGAGTGGTAAGTTACCAATCCAGAACATTACGGATCTACCACTCAAAACCATCCTTTTTTGTATCACCCGGGCTTCAGGGTCCACAGGTCTGTATCTAGCGTCCAAGACCAACATGCAAGTGGATTTGATGTGCTTAGAGCCCACCATCTTTAATTGGTGCGAGGGAGTCCTCATCAACATGAAATCCAAACTAACTAGTTGCAAGTAGGGAAAACATAGGCAAGTTAGATATGCTCCCTCCTAGTGACTATTTTTCTAGAACGAGTGTCTCATTTGAGGCCATGGATGGTGATGGGGGGTCTAGCACCCTCAAACCCACGTATGACGTTTTGGGCCGACTACATGGCGAGGCTACCAGGGGGACAACATCAAGATTACTATGGGATTGGGTTCACTAGCTGGTGGCGTCACCAGATCGTGGGCATCGAGGATTTACCTTATGTGGGGATGGACTTCTGCGAGGATCTAGAGTTGTCATTTCCCCCAGGCGAAGCATGGGGCCCCATGGGTAAGTGTGTTTTTGAGGTTTTTTTATACATCTCATTTTTTTTTGTATTTGGCATATATAATTTTCTTATGGGTGCATACTGACAAATTTTCATGTTTTGCAGACGTAGGACTGGAGCATCTGGAAGGATACAGTCGAGATTGTTGTCGTAGCAGTGACGAGGAGTCATTGGAAGGGGAAGGAGGTGGTAGCAGTGAAGAACTGCATTGTTTCTGGAAGAACGTGGAGGGGAAGACCGTGGGAGTCCCCCCTACATAGAGCGGGATATGCCCGCGCACATGTGACAATACTCTGAAGGGGTTTCCCGCCCCTTTCGCCAACTTCTTCGGAAAGTGACTCGAGTAGTTTTGTGCTACCATCGACGTGATGATTAAGTAGTCGATGGCATCCCTTTTTGTAATAGACAAATGTATTGTCCCGTTGACACGTTTATGTATAAGGAGGCTAGTATAGCCTCAATTTTGTATGTGCACCACTTTTTTGGAAAGATGTAATCGCACATTGCGACTATTATATATACATGTTTTGTTTCAGCTGCTACTTATGGATGTGCAAATGTTGTGAATGATGACCCATGTTATATGTACATGCATGCTTAAAGACTTAATTTTAATGAGACAAATTCCAATCTAACATGTAGTTAGTTAACAAATTAGTCAACACAATATTTAATATGCTCAAAATAACGTTCAAGAAGACACACCCTCAAATAATTATGAAAAAGAATGGGATTTCTGACGTGATATGTGCGATTCAAGTATGAGACCACAAGTTGAGAGTCTAATCTAATAACTAGATGATGAATTCCAAGGGCGGGCATTTCGAACAATAGTTCAATGGTGACACTATGCTCTGCATTGTTATTGGTTGCAGGCCCAAGGTAGACACCTCCTAAACCCACAAGCTTATCAGTGGGTGAGACGATCACCCAAGCGACAAACGCAATGTTCCAGGTATTATGGCTGGCATCATCAACATATCCCACATAGACTAAGGAGGACGATGACATCTGCAAATCAATCGTAAAGCATGATAAACAACTAACCGAGACAAATAACATACACGCACAAAGCAAAACACACCACTCCAAAACCAAACAAAAACACACCTATATACAAAGCATCATGCGGCCAGATGGCCTAAGCGTAATACTTCCTTAAGGTAGAGCCCATTATGGGCTCCGAAAGAGGATTCTCGTCATAATCCACAAGCTCATAGGCCCCTCTCTTCAAGACACATTTAACAATGTAGGGACCATTCCAAAGGGGTTCAAATTTTCCTGCTCCCAAGGTGTCATGATTCTGGTCATAAATCAAAACCAAGTCACTCTCTGAAAAGACGCAAGGATGAATGGATTTGTCATATTGAGCTTTGACTTGCTTCTTGTGTGTTTCATTGGCCAAAGTAGCATCACGATGTTAATCATTGAGCCAGGCCAAGTACAAGAGACGCTCGTCTTTGGCGGAGGTATTGGGAAACAGTTCCATGACAAGTTTTAATGACAGGATTTCACATACAATTGGTAATACTGCCTCTAGACCGTAAACAAGTTGGAAAGGGGTAAATATAGTGGTAGTTTTGGCAGAGTTACGGTAAGCCCATAACGCCAAAAAAAATCATAAGATGCCAATTTGTATTATGTTTCCATAACATCCTCTGGATCATTATCTTGAGGACATGATTGATGGCTTCTACTTGGCCATTGGCCTAAGGGTAGTAGGGCGTCGAGTTCTCATGACGAAAACCTAACCTAGCAGCTAATTCAGACATCATCTTATTACGAAAATGGGACCATGGTCTGTCACTATGGTCTTCAGAACGTCAAACCTAACAATTATACGATTTAACATGAAAAGAGCAGCGGTGATGTCGTCGTTAAAAAAGGTAGGCAAAGTTGTAACCCATTTAGTGAAGTAGTCAACGACCATGATGATATAGCCATGACCATTGGTCGAGGTAGGATTACATGTCATGAAATCAATCCCCCACTTGGAGAAGGGTTCGACGGTCACCACAAGATGAAGGGGGGCAGGATGAGCACACAACCTATGAGTGAAGATTTGACAAGAATGACATTTCTAGACCGCATTCATACAATGTTTAAAGATTGTAGGCTAGAAATATCCAACGCGCAATATTTTTCTGGGTAGTGGCCAACCTAGAGAGATGACCACCACATGCCCCCACATGGCAGTCATTCAGAACTCTTTCAGCTTCCTCATGGATAAGGCAATGACGTAGAATCAAATCAACCCCCCAACGATACAGGGTGTCATCTACAATAAGGTAATGTCTAGCCTGATGTCGTTTGCATCAATGATCATCATGGGAAAGATGAGGATGAAAACGATGATTCTGGAGGTATACCAAGACATCTCCATACCAAGGATCAGATGAGTCAATAAGGAACAAGAACTCATCAGGGAAAGAGTCATTAACAACTAGTTCCTCATCAACTCGGGGAAGTTCATACATTAACTATGCGAAGGCCAAAGACTTCTTAAACTTGGAGGAAACAAACTCCAAACTCTTGGAGGATTACAATCCACTTCGAGTACTTGCCCCCAATGATCTGACGACTAAAGATGTGTTGCATTGGGTTGGCATTAGAAACCACGATAGTTATTCACAAGAGGATGTATTGGCGTAATCGTTGTATAGCATAAACTGCTGCCAAGGCCAACTTCTCAACATGAGAGTATCGAAGCTCGAGACCAACCATCCCTTTGCTATGATAGTAAATGATGTTCTCTCGTTGCACATTATCCTCTTGGATGAGCACCATGCCAATGGTGGATTCATAGGTCGTGAGATAGAGCAAAAAGTCTCGATTGTAATTAGGAGGGCTCAATAAGGGATTCAACATCAAGGGCTTTTTCAAGGCGTCAAATGACCATTGTGTTTGGTCGTCCCACACAAAAAGGTAAACCTTTTTTTAACAAGCACATAAATCCTTTTGTGATCTCAGTATAATTGGAAATAAATCTATGCAAAAAAAATTCCTTCCCTTGCAAACTTTGGAGTTGGATAATGATACAAGGAGGAGGCAATTTGACAATAGCCTCAACCTTCAAAGGATCAACCATGATCCCATACTTGGACACAATGAAGCCTAGAAATCTCTCAGACACCACACAAAAGATGATTTTAAGTGGATTCAAACGAATGTTATAGCATCGACATCGGATAAAAATGGCCTGCAAGTGACCGAGATGATCCTCACGATGCTTGGAGCGAGCAACCAAATCATCTAAGTAAGCCTAGACAATTTGTTTGATGTCGTAGAAAGTGAATGACATGGCCCACTGGAAAGTGGCTCCAACATTTTTAAGACCAAACGACAGTTTTTTATAAGCAAAAGTACCCCAAGGACAAATGAAGGAATTATTGTGTTTATCTTTCGGTTTTATCTGGATTTGATTATAGCTGGAGAAACCGTCCATGAATGAGAATATTTCGCTATCGGCACATTTATCGATAATCTGATCAATGAATGGGGTTGGATAATTATCCTTTGGTAAAGCCTTGTTTAAGTCCCTATAATCGACATAGACCCTTATAGTTCCATGTTTCTTGGTGACTGGAACGATGTTAGAAGCCCATTCGATCAAGGGAACTAGATAGATAAACTGTGCGTGAAGAAGCTTCTCTACCTCAAAGATTTCTCGCAACAACTTTCTTTGGGTTGACTGGCCAGAGATTTTGCCATGCCGACTTGGTTGTGTCATATGTTTTGATCTCATGTTCAACAATATGGGGGTCAATTCCAAACATTTATTCATAGGACCAAGCAAAAACATCGTAGAAATATTTGAATAGGGTTGTGTACATTTCAATTTTTTGGGGTGAACAATTGACACCTATTATGACGTGTTCTACAACACCTGGCTTCTGGGAAATGTCAATGGGTATGGTTTTCGAAATGTTGGCCAAATTCCCTTTTGATAAAACATCATGAATCATAATGGGAGACTTGGACCATTAAACATGACTGGTGGCAATAGGATTTTGAATGTCATCCTCAAACCGTTCCAAATTAGGGAGGAAAGATGCAAAATGGTGCAAATCCTCCCATGGCACATCAGGTGATGCCATGAACTCCATGATAGCTTCGTCAGATGGAAGTTAAAGATCGAGGAAGTCATTCGAAACATGAAGAGGAGAGACAACCCAAGAGGGCTTGGGATACTGATTAGATCCCACATCTTGAGGGAATTTGAATCAAGGTCAACAGATGATGACTAGATCATCTGGTAGGAAATATTGATCGGGGTGAGCAGCATGGATGCTCCATATTAATCAACATCCTCAAGGTGAGGTACCACCCAAGGGTTAAAAGACCCGAGGAATCCATTGGTAAATGACGAAACCATGTTGATAGGAGCTACATTGGCAGTGGGAGACCATGGGGGAAGGGGGGAAATTCCCATCAACGAAGGATCCTTGAACATCCTCGCACCAACGTTGACAAAATACTGTGTGGTATCACCGACAAAGGGTACATTTGACCCCGCATTGGATCCAAGGTCTGGGGTACATAACACAAGTTGATCGATCGTCATGATTTTCCCTTAGTGAGGGAAGCATGGGACCCTCAAGTTTGATGAAACAATTGTAATCATCTCATAGAACCAAGTACGCCCGAGTAATATATTGTATTCAAGAGGTGCGTCGATGACCTCTACAACAACATAGACAGTCTTTCCACCTAACTCAATGGGTAAGGCGATGATTATTCCATGAGGTTGGAACATGTGTCTATCGAACGCTTTCAATAGTGTTGCAAACATGTCGAGCTTAGGGGAGCCACTGGCCTTCCAACAAGAAATATACATTATGCAAGTTGAGGCTCCTTCATCAACCATTGTTCAGAAGATGTTTTTTCCCATCGTTTTCACTTTTATCTGGAAGGATACTTGATGGGAGATCCTATGAGTAACCTCAGAAGAATCAAAGGTCATCAAACTTGACTCCGAGGGATCAACCTCGCCGATGGCAAACAACAAGGCTTTCCGCTGCGTTGGGAAGCTTTGGAGGACTTCAAGCATGGACATGGCACATAGTGTCTGGGCCAAGTCTTCCACAATACTATAGTTGTGGGCAACCCGTGTGTTGGGATTGTGAGTTGTGCATCAAATAATTCCCTTTGGGGGGTGAAGCAGTGTGTCAAAATATGGCTTCTCTATTTGAAGAGGGCCACTAGGCTCGGATGAAGATGTTGGCTCATGCACAACAAGGATAGGCTTAGATGTGTCATATTTCTTGGATCACATTTGCAAGTTGACCGTGTGGTCACACATGTAGACATAAGCATTCTAGGAAGACCCCTCGTGGTGAGGGTTACCTACCATGCCCCCTTGCGGAGGGGCAGGATTTGTGGCAACCATGTTTTGAGGTTGGGCGAGGGAGGATGGGTTAATACAACATGTTGTCGGGGGCTCATTGTTGTGCCAAAAATCGATGAATCTCATCCTTCCGAGGACACTGATGAGTGGGATGGTATTCCCCAAAAATCATGCAAGGAAACTGACTTTTCCTCTTCTCTTTAGTGCCTCCCTCCTGGGTGTTTTGGGTGGATGCGGTCCCATTCTCAGTATTGGAATTTTTCCTTTTGTTTCTTTTCTTCTTGCCTCTAGGTCATTGAGGATTCTTCGGTTGCATGGATTGCACCGAATTCACCTCGAAGGTCTAAGAAGGGACTAAAATAGTTTGAGCACTTGTACCAGAAGCTTACGGGTGTGACTTAATGGACATTTGACCCATCTAGTCAACTAATTGATTTACAAAGGCATGTGAAACATAACCAACCACACCATTGGCATGGGGTCCTGGGTTTGGTTTCTTGGGATCAATCAACGATTGAGGAGCATTTGGGATGATATCATAAAGTGTACTCGACTACGAGTAGATCAAGTCCAAATGTTGGGCACGCAAAATGGTTTGCTCCTCGGTGGCTGCCTCGGCCATAGCTACATCTCTAGCAATGGGTGGTAGGAGGGACTTGGTGAACCACTCCATAAGGAGATTATCTAGAATCTGAGTCTTAATCATCCTATGTCTCTGTGTCCACTCATGTATATGATCATAAATGTGAGTGTCATTATCTCGACATAACGAAGTCAAGAGCTCTATTCCTATCTCATACTGAATGAGCAATTGGTAACGTGTTAAGAATTCCATTGCCATGTCATTGAAGATTTTAAAGGAATCACCTTTTAATTCTATGTACCATTTGGCGGCAGCTCTGGTCAGGGATCTTTGGAAAAGATGCAACCTCACACTATCATCCATCAATGAGTTGGATGAACACCATAAGTGCTATGTCATGATGTGTGTGGAGGGGTCCTCTCCCGACTTACCGTCGAATTTTGGGATATCGAATGGAAACTTGGAAGGCATTGTCGACCATGATGGGTCATGGGAAATAGGGTCATTTGTTAACCATGACAAATCTGTTAAATATGATGTTGTGAGGTAAGGCAATGATGCAAATGAATACTGGGAGGGAGGTGAAGTCTTTGTTGTCCTAGATGGACCTTGCGGTCCCCCTATATTGGTACTATTGGAGGGTTGGGAAGCTCCTAAAGAGTGAGTTCCCCCAGGGTTGGTGGCGCTTACGGGAGCATGGCTACTCCCAGGACCAAACATGCCCCCAGGGGGGTTTCCCCCGAGGGTAAATGTGGACCCTCCAGGAAAAACATTCCCAAAGTTGGTGCCAGGGAGGAAACCCCCAAGACCGGATGTGTTAACAAAGGGACAACCTCCCTAGGGTGAAAATTTTCCCTTAAGGGATGTTCCCCTAAGGAAGGGTGTGCTTACCCAAGGAAATTTAAAACCTTCTTATGTACTATTTCCCCCAGCTTGACTAGGGATAGTCCCAAAACCACTAGGAACATTCCATCCAAAAGGTGAACTAGCACCTGACGATACCACGCCACTCATAGGAATGATGGAGGTGGAAGGAATTCCACCCCATGTTGAAACCAAGGCATGACCCCCCACCGGAAGAAGATCCAAAGGTGGGCATTGGGATAGATGGGATGGGTGTAGAAACACTAGGTAAACTAACGAATGGAAATGATGACATAGTCGACATCCCCCAGATCGAGGGACCTGTAGAAAATGGTATGGACGATGTAGGTCCGATGGAGCTAAGGGGTGGCAATGTGCACATCACTGGCATGCCTCCTGGGGGATTTTCCCTAGTGCCACTTGATGATGGGCTTGTGGGCTTAATTATACTAGACAAAACACTTAGTCCCGACATGGTGGGAGGATGACTAAACAAAGAGAAAGGCTCACTAAAAATTTCCTTTACTTGGACAAGTATAGGGGCGTTTAGCTCAGTCAAAGGAGGATTGAAATTTCGTGGAGGATATTCATCTACTACTTCTACTTCAATGAAACCAATCTCGTCAAGCTAAATTTGAGGCCCTTCAATGTCTTTGTCTCCTATCTCATGTCACTTTAGAGGCGGTTTCACCTCCGTGATTGGCTCAAGTCCTCATAGTCGACCGGACCAGCGCGGTAATCCAACCATGATGAATGTAATAAGTGAAAATCCAAACACAATTCAACCTAAGGCTGACCTAGACTCAGACTCAAAGAGCACACCCATAATCAAATCTAGGATAACGACAATCAAACTAATTGGCTCAGGGGCCTTCTGAAAACCAACCCTATGGGGGAGATGAAGTCCCTACAAGATTGTCTAGCGAAGGTATGAGGAGAAGTTACAATGATCTACATGAAACAACCTTGACCAGTCCAAGCACTCTTTATTAAGGCGAGCACCCTTTGGGGAACCGAGACCGTGAACGAATGTTTGCCCCAGGTACTACAAGCATGTCCCACTTATAGTCACCTTTGTAGCTCCCAAGGAAAGGTCACTGAGGCTACCATCTAACAATCAATGGTTGGGCGAACAGTCATAGGTTTGACTGCACATAAGGGCAAAGTAACAAAGCTTGAAGCTCTAAAGGCGTTAACCAATGAAACCCCTGTATATGTAGCAATCGAAGCAGTATCACAAACACCAAAATAAGCAGAGGGGGGTAATCTCCCTACTTGCCTCGATGCGACCTCGTGCCTAACTCCTATGTTAGAGGAGGCTCCCGACACACCGGTTATAAGAATGGATTTAACACTCTTTAATGACTCCTAAGTTTCATTTTAGTGGCCTTGGAGAGTTTACTCTCCAATCCTAATCCAAGGTCCTAAGCCTATCTAATGTTGGTTCACTATAAAAGAAATTTGTCTAATAAATTTTAGATTACACGTTTCTTTTAGGACTATTGCTTAAGTCCAAGGGTAGCAGATGAAACTTTCAAGATATTTCGACTCTTGACCCAACCAAGCAAATGCAAGAATGATAATGCAAATCGTTCACTTTGATGAACTCTAGTTATGGGAGGGAGAGAGACTTTTTTCTTTTCTTTGCAAACTTTAGAAACACAACCTCACACACACCAAGAAACCAACAAGCAATTCAAATATGAAACCAAACAATGATCCTAATGCACTCTTTACTAATCCTTAAAAAGAAAACAAACATGCAACATTTTTTTGTCTTTTTTGATATTTTGGTTGTTTTTTCCAATTAGAATGCAAAAGTTCATGATCTAAGCAAGAAACACAAATGCAAAAGGAAAAACCAGTAAGAATCAACAAGAAAAAGGGTTGTAGTAAATTGGAAATGAGGCCGGATCAACCCACTCCAATTTCTCTACCAAGATCTCACCCAAAACTCACCTAGGAGGGTAGCTCTAATGATGAAACAATGGTTACACAAGGACAAGTAATGCAACCAATGACAAACACTACTAGATCTCTTCAGATCTATTGGGTTCTCTGCCCAACCTCATTGAAACTCTCATAAAGAAAGAGAATCTATCCAACAAATGGAAACAAGCCACACATAGGCATTCAACAAACCAATTGTCAACAAATTTTGAGAAAATAAACACTCAAACAAAGGCATAGACAAGACCAGAACAAACCACAGAAAGACCCTTCTGATAAGAGGATAAACCAATCTAAAAGGCTTGGGTTTTTCTCTGCAATTCTACAGTTTTTTTGAAGATTGTCGCGAGACACAAGCCTGCCAACCAACGAGGGGCATCGTGGGATGCCTATGATGCAAYAGGCGATGATTTGTAAAAAWTTTGTTTTTTAGGAAAAATGGATATGTTCCAGATCTTCTAGATCTATGTCAGATATCTCAGATCTACTAGATCTAAGCTCTGAACTAAACAATGGAAGAAAATCAAAAGCAAATCACAATCAACAGAGGAAAGTATTGGAAAAGAGACTCAAACTAGAGAATAATTCTTCTCTAGTGTGGTCGTCGGTTCTGTTATGGGACAAAAGGTCATAGGGAACTCCCTGAATGATCAACAAGATATCCCTAGGATCAGCCTAGTAATCCTACACAAAAAAAGAGGTAGATCCCCATGGTTTTCTAGATGCAAGTAAATTCTTTCCTTTTAACCAAGAAGGAGATGGAGCATACCTTTAGACTGGTGGTTTTCCTAGCATGTCCCAACTGTTGAGGCTCCTAAGATCCAACTACAACACCCGCAATATTTATTCCTTCATACTCAAGTTGTTTCAAGGTTCATCGCTTGTTGAAGACTAGTGTCAAGCGATGGTCATCGCTTGTTGTCCCCTATGTGTCCAACGATGATCTTCAAAACGAGCTCAAATCTCAGGAAAAATGTGTATTTTGGATTATATCCTTTGATGGATTCCCTTCTAGCATGTATGGTGGAAATTAAGGCTATAACAGTTGGTCCCTCTTGGTCTTTTAAAGAAGGTGATGTTCCATGGATTTTGAAGAAAGATGATCTTTCTATGGTGAAGGATGTTATATTGGGTGTGAAGGTACCTTATTTATATGGGTTTACTCTACAACATTGCTTCATTGTAGACGGGAATTTGTCGAGGTTGAAATCACATGACCATTTGAACCTTCTAAGGGTATGTATGTTGAATACATGATTCTTCTAGTTCTACACTGATTTCGGGAAACATATGATATGAGCTCATAGTTTTATGGAAATGAGTGATGTGTGTATCTATTTTGTGGTGTCATTATCATTTGCTTGTGCATGGTTGTGTGAACCAAGACTTCCCCCAGGACCTACGACGTGGAATATCAAAATTATCTGCATTTGTACGTTGGATCACGTCAAGGGAGATTCATATGGCTAGTATTCCACGGTCATGCCGAGAGATAGTTGAGATTGTTTGTATGTTTGAGAAGGAACTTCCCACAAGTTTTATGGACTTGCAAGTCCATCTTCTAATTCACCAACCTGATGATGTTGAATTAATTGAGGTGCTCTCATGTCGTTGGATGTTCTTCTTAAAGAGGTACAAGAAAAAATTGAAGAGGTTTGTTCAACAAAGGGCAAAACTAGAGGGCTCTATGGCAGAGGGGTACATAGTATACGAGTTATTCTATTATGTCAATGAGTACATCAAGAAAATTGACGACATAGAAGGGGAAATCATTTGGGACAACCATCAATATGAGAACAAAAGGGAAGGACAACTACTCCAAACGAATGGAAAAAAAACATTTGATAAAGAGTAAGTCAATTATATTTTGTCAATTTAGTATAGAGAAATTGTTTACATTGAAGTCGATAATATATATTTCATCCCATGCTATTTGTTTTGAATTCTTTTATACATCAACGAATTTAGAAATTTTGATGCCATCAATAAATTCGTTTTTTAAGTTGATAATATATATTTAATCTCATGCTATTCATTTTGAATTTTTGTATACATAAACAGATTTTTAAATGGATGCCATCAATAAATTTGTTCTTTACAACACGACCATGGGTCGCATTGTATGAAGAGAAAAGAAGGAAATGATATAGTGACAAGAAAACATTTAGATGGTTGAATGGTAGAAGCATGCCTTATCCCTATCATTTAAAAGAAAATATGCCAAAAATATGTCCCAACAATTGAGTGGTTGACCGGATACAAAAGAAATGTGCGGTGTCCAGTCATAACCCACATGGAGAAGATTTGGATTCACTAAACATAGGGATTGGGTACAACAACTTTATAATAATCTCTCTGAGTACCACATTCTATTAATAATAATGCACATTTGAATTGTAACATGTATTATGTTTTTATTAATGCTTTGATTGTTAGATGTACGACACCGTCTTTGTTCGCATTTTTATGAGTACATTTCTTCCCATCTATGTGGGCATATGGACATCATTTTCGCACTGAGTATGTTGATGAAGGCCACATCACACAAGATTAGGGAGTGGAGGTCAAGTTTGACCAATCTAGTCGTGCTAGCCACCATGATGAAAACTTGATAGAGGGGAAGTTAGGTTACATTGGAAAGATACAATAGATCATGCAATTGGACTTCTCATCGTTTCGGTGTGTTATTTTTTGTTGCAAATGGTGGGATACCTTTGACTGAAGAAATGTAAAGGAATATCATGATAGTGGGCTAATATGTATTAACTATAAAAAAATGTGGGTTGAAAGTAAGGAGCCTTATGTTTTCCCAAAACATTGCAACCAAGTGTTTTTTTTACCCAGATGTGTTGGATGAGGATTAGTGGTTCGTACTGAGACATGATCTGAGATCTAAACATCTTATTGATAACAACAATGTTACAATGCCAAGCGAGGAAGATAATCAGGGTGATGGAAACAAAGACTGATTTGTAAATGTTTTGTTTGGACATTTATATTGTGGATGTGTCATTTTATTATGGGTATTTATAATGGAAAATTATGGTTTTTTTTTCCCTTTATTTTATAATTATGTTGGATATAAAATGTTAACAACCATTTAGAACCACCATATTGAAAATACATTAAATAGACATACAAGCACAAGATGTGGTTTTGATATATTTTTGTTGTCATATTTATTGTTTGTTATAACAAATTTTTGTTGTATTGTATTAAAATATGTTTACGTTAACCTTTGAATTACTATGCATTAATTGAGATATCACAAAGTTGGTGGTGTACAATAGTAAATATTTATTTTAAATTATATTTTATTTAACGAAAATGAAGATATTAAAAAATATTCTAACCTGAAAATTTGTATTGTTCGAGAAAATCAAAATTCAAATAAATATATACTTACTTTGATGGAACTTCTAAGGACAATTCCAACAAAATAACTTCCCGCAACATATACATTACTTGTGGTGTTGGCATTACCAACTTTGATGACATTCCCCACCTTAACTAGTGCAACTATCATGGCCTTCACCTATTCCACTCCATCATTTAGTTTTACAACCATATAAACTTATATTAATCATTCGTTTTGCATTCTCCTTGAAATAAGTGTCAATATAGGAGGATATGTAAATTCTAAAAGAGTATTTTTCTAAAGCCTAGTCAGAATTAAGGAAAATCTTAATGATCCATACTTATCTAAAAGTATAGAAACCTTTGCCAGTTTTACTAATTCTTAAAATACCAATTATAAAATGTTGGGTGTTATTATTATACCTGCCGATAGGCATGGTATATAGTGTTGAGTTAGGTTTGACTTTCTATTAGTTCATGGTTGACCATAAAATATACACCACTTTATCTAAAGTTTTAAAAAATAATGATTAATTTTAAATTTTAAATTTCATTTATCTGATATCTTATTGGCCAAAAACTTTGAACTCTTATTTCTGCCTTCACTTCCCCCAATGTTATTGTAATAAATATTTCTGCCATCTAGTCATTTCATGCCTACTCCTTTTCTCCCTATCTCCTTAAACAATACTTTCATTATTATATTCGGCAGGTATATGCTACCTAGTAGCCTTGTTTTTTAATAAAATATTCATAAAGTTTGTATTAGAGTAAAAAATTGTGAAACCATTTCATCTAAAGTGTATATATCAAAATGTATTATTATTTTAAATTTAATTGAATA
>ML800705.1:24892-54742 GCA_009831015.1 Picea engelmannii
GTCATGACACAACATATCTCATCTGCCACCTCTTACCGGACTCTCGTATCCGACCTATGTGACATGTGGGGTCTTTGTAGCACTGGAGGTTGTTCCTCTGCCTCCTCCAACACCTCATCCTCATGTTGGGGAGGTGCATCCCCAACATATGTGCCAATATATGCAAAACAATAGATACTAATAATAAAATAATTGAAACAAAACATTATAATAAATTACATGTGCATTAAATAAGACATAACAATATGCAAATAGTTTGATCAAAACATAATGACAATATTACCTCTCTCATCTATTGGCCCCTCTATTGTAAATTAGATGTTTGAACATGCTCTCCAATCTATCCCTACGTATGGGTACTCTACAATATCGAGGACATTATTGTCCTCGCTAGACAATAAATCAAATACCTCCTTTCCCATTGGAGCAATGGGAAACTTGGACTGACCCCTCTTGGGCATCAATTGCTCTCACATGTGCATATACACATCAAACATAGGCCTAGCAAGAAAGTGGGGTACCATTGGCCGAGTGGCATGAACCCTCTCAAAAATTAGTGTATACAACTCATACACAAATGAGAATAATCTCATCCTAGACAAAACATAACGACAATGATATAATGCACGGTAAAATTATCTCAAAAAAACATCTGCCCACCTAATAAGTCGGGGCCCCTGCAATAAACTATCTACTTAATACAACATAGGGAAACTAATGCGTTGCCCATTAGAGCTATATTGTGATAGTGACAAGAGCATATGACACATGAACCTAATGTCCTACCTCTCAATTGCACCTATCCGTAGACGACCACCACGAACTTGGAACTCCGAAGCCGAAAGAATATGCAGACTAATATATCTATGCACATATGTTAGTTGGGTCTCTCCTGAAACACCGAGAATTAACACATGGAAATGGGGAAAATACACCCCCTTCCAGACAACCCAGTGATGAAATAGACCTCCTCCTCCATGGAGTGATACCACAGATCGAGATGGACCCTGAACCCCTATCTTGCATGATCCTAGCGACGAATCAACTGTTGTAACAATGTAGAGTCCCCTCTAAGGCATGTACCCTCCTGATAAAACTTCAAGAGGCCAATATCCATCAAAAGGTCCTATGTCTACTATGAAAGAGGGCGAGGGCACAAATCCCTATCCCTCTCCCTAACCGTCCACTCACGCACAAATGTGTGCGTCTTGACTTGTTATCGCTCTACCTCCTCCTCTTCTCGTCGTCGTCTCTAATTCACATAGAAATATTGTTAAACACATATATACAGATAAAACAAACTGAAATTATAAAACAAATACATGTATAAATGGCATGTATTTAAAAAAAACCATTTTTTTTTTTTTTGCAAAAAATCTTTAAAAGCAATCGGTGTGCCTCCAACAAAACAAACTCCCCGAGGACGATGCACTATATCAAAACAATAACACCACTAAACGATGTGTCGTATAGGATGATACACACCAACTCATTGCTTTTAACCGTGTCGTTTCAATGCTTTTAACAACACTAGTACACGATGTCTATTTACATGCACTGCCACAAATTGCAACAATGTGCCTTCTAAGTTGCACTGCTCTAATTGCTTATTCAAAATTCACCCTGATGTTGTTGTGTTTACAACACCGATGTGTTTGTTGCATTGATGGGCACCACTAAGGTAAACTATATTATCGCAGTTGAAGCAGTGCGATGTCTTACTATTAACACACCGACACCACTGTGATAGTGGAGCACTGGCATTTTGTACATTAGTGCATTGTAAAGGATATAACACTGGGAATGAGGCATCCAATGAGATGCCCCACTAAGAAAATTTGAGCAATATCTGTCCCGATGCATTTCTATATACAGTGCCAATGTGTTGGAGTAAAATGGTTGCACCACTATGCTAAATTTTATAAATCGTTATGTTAGTAGTGTCATTACTTAAACGAACTGTGCCGGTGCGTAATGTTCAACAACACTGGTGCGATTTATTTGCTGCATGCATTTTTTTATTATAAAGTATGGCAGTGCGTTTGAACATTGACACGTCGAGGTGTTATGTTTCGGGTACGCCTCGGTGCGGTCGGTTAAATTTGGTGCACCGCTACGTTAAATTTTACATATTGCTGAGCTAGCAGTGTGGTTAATGAAGTGAATTGGACTGGTGCAGGTAGAAGCCCAATGTGCATTGATTTCGAGGCATTCCGCATGACACATTGCTTTGGTTTTTAATAATTTATCGCGATGCACTTTATTGAACAATATCGGTGCATCTCATATATGAGACACATCAGAGGTGGTGCTTACTGTGGATTTAACACAGTATGCACTGCATCGGGGCGAGCTTAACCGTTCAAGCGCACCACACGAAAGTGAAAAAGATGTCAAATTTCAAGCTAAATTCTAATTTTGATTGGATGAAAATCCAAATAGGAAGGTAATAAATAATTTACCTGGTTTCTTTTGTCCCGAGGAGGCATGGTTGCACCATTGAAAGGAAATGAAAATTCGTGGCAATTTCCAAAATTTGAAAATGTATGGAATCCACCAATGGAGATAACCAAGTCAATGTAGAGCACCATAAACATGACGACTTAGAAGAAGGGTGAGCCCCGATGCTTGCTTGAGAGTTTGGAAGCACGAGATTCACTATAACAATGCAAAACAGTTTCATAATTTTTTTTATTTATCCTACCTCGATGCGCTTGACAACAATTTGGCACATTGGTCCATAATGGTTAATGGCACTGGTGCAGATTAAATAAAGTTACGAGCTTAACAAGAACTGTGACCTCAAAATAAGAACTTTAGCAAAAAAAATGATATTTTTGGGTAAAAAACACCAAAATCAACCCCCAAATTAAAAAGTGGTGCTACCGGTAGCACCATTTTTTGGGATGTGGTTAAAATTGCAACTTGTTTGAAATCACACCCTTGACATTGCGAACAAAACCTTGAAATTGACCCTTGAATCGAAAAGTGATGCTACTAGTAGCACCACTTTTTTTTGGAGTTAAAACTATGACCTAATTGAAATGTGTCCTTGACCACTAGCATCACCATAAATATGACACTGAAAATCGACTCCTAGATCTAAAAGTGTTATTTTTTTTTTTGTATTTGATGGAATCGACAATTGAGCGAATTCGTAATCGCGTGACACGAAGTCGATTTCGACCGCTACCACTATAACCTCGAAGGAGTGCCTTAACAATGCACTTTAAAATCACAATGAGTGCCTTAATAAAGTACTTTATCGACTTTATCGTCAATTGATTTACACCTCCAGGACAAATCTAAAAGTGTTATTACTTGATAACTTATTTAGTATTTTTTATTTTTATAATTTACATTAAGAAAATACTTAAATTGGAGAAAAAACATCTTCCTTCTTTTTTAAGAAAAAAAAAAAAAAAACAATTTTTTGTGGGGAGAGTTATTTTCATAACTTAAAAAAAAATCCATAGTATTATTATTATTCGTTTGACAAACTAATAATAATATTGTGTATTTTCTGAAGAGTTCTAAAAACAATTTTTGTCGAAAAAAAATGCAAATCACAATTTTTAATAAAAAAATTAAAAAAAATAATCAATTTTTTTTTGATAAAAAAAGTTACTTTTAAAACACTAAATTTAAAACATCAAAATTGAAAAAAAAAAAAAATGTTTTTTTTTTCATAAAAAAATTAAAAAACAATCTTATATTCTTGATGTCATAGAAATCTAAATAGGATAATTATTTTTAATAAATAAGTACATATTTAGACCTACTTCCACAACTTTAAACCCTCTCCAACCAACAAGTCCTCTCCCCTACCAAAACAAAAAACCACATGAACTTTGAAATATACACACTCGAGCTCTTTTAAATTCTCATTTAGAGACACATGAGCACGTCAGCAAGCCTTTACCGTAGTCTTATTTATCTAAATTAAAAATAACAAATTCAACCCCAATATTTTAATTGTATGTAAATTGTAAAATTTGTTAAGAATATGATACCCGACAAAGAAGCACAAACCTCTACTCCCCTGATAAATGATAGATGCGAATCTTCAAACCCATAAGATCCTTTTTGTTTCAAGTGCGCCGTCGAAACCACTAAAAAACCAAAACATCCTACCTCTTGATGGGGCGTGCGTGGATGCTCGTCAAGTGCTCCGGTTAAATCGACCACTGGAATAGTTACAACCGTATTAAACACTAATTGTCCAAACCTGGCGGTCCGCGGATAAACGAAAGAAGAAGATTACGAGCGAAGAAGAAATATGCTGCGAAGGAAGCCAACTCTTGTGAAGGTGAGGTTGGAAGGCAAAGAACAGGAAGACGCCCGCAAGAGGGCCGCCGCTGCTCAATTCCCGGCCGCTCCCCCCTCATCCCCCGGTTCCAAGCCCGGAGACGCCGCCGTTTTTCTTTCGCAGTTCGACTCCAACACCTCGTTAGCCACCAGGATCGGCTTCAACATTAGCAACAACTAGTAAATAAGATTTCAGTCTGCCCACTTTTTGTTGTTGTATTTTTGGTTATGGAAATAGAGGTTAAATTGAAGCTGCCGGACGCCGCCGCTCACCAGGAGGTGGCGCAACTATTGGCCCCCTTCCGCCTGGCAATTTACCTGCAGGAAAACGTCTTCTTCGACGGCAGCGACGGGGAGCTGAGTGGCGCGCGGGCCGTGCTCCGCCTGCGGTTCTACGACGGGGATTCTCGCTGCGTGGTTTCTCTAAAGGGGAAGGCCGTTATCGCTGACGGAATCAGCCGCGTGGACGAGGCGGAGGAGGACGTGGACTCCACCCTCGGGAGGGCCTGCGTAGCGGAGCCCTGGCGATTGGTAGGGCTCGAGTGCGGTATTGTTAAGAGGGTTTTGGCGGAGTACGGGTGTAAAGGGTTTGTTTGCCTCGGAGGGTTTAGGAATGTTAGGGGGGTTTTTGATTGGCAGGGCTTGAAGATCGAGCTGGATGAGACACAGTATGATTTTGGGACCTGTTATGAGATCGAATGCGAGAGCCATGATCCTGAGAGAGCGAAGAAAGTTCTCGAGGGTTTTCTCGTTGAAAATGGTGTGCCCTTCTCGCATTCGGCGAAATCCAAGTTTGCCATTTTCAGGTCTGGAAAGCTTCCTAATTGAAATTGGTCTTTTATTTTTTAAATAAAACACTGGATTGACTGCTGTTAGAGGAAGTCTCTGTTGTATGTCAGAATTGAGGGAATTGTATTTTGTTTATTATTTGTATCTCCATCTCTTTGGTTAACATGGTAAAAGTGTTATGTGATGGTAATTTTTATGGAGTAGAATCATGTTTCACAATTAATTTCTTTCTACAGGATGTCGATGGCATTTGATATATCTACATTTCTTTTTCAAATATTTTACCCTCAATCTGTATGTAAATCGGCAGCTCTAATATTAGCGTTCAACCAACTACTCTGGGTAAACTACATGTCCATTTTTATAGTGCCCTTTTAGATTTTAGTTTTATTGGTGTTATTTTGTAATTTGTTGATTTGCTCATTAACTTTCATAATCTAAACCCCTCGTTGTTGATCACAAATCTATGTCGATAATGAGTAGCCGGTAAATCTTCTATTTATGGTTGGAAGTGAATTGGGTTTCTGAATTATGAGTTTGCTATTATTATTTTTCTTTTTATGTTTATAACTTAAATAGATATTATGGTGATTCACCGATTAGCTTTTATGATTTAGAACCCTACCTGTTGATCAGAAAGCTATGCTTGACAATGAGTAGCAAGGAAATCTTTTATTTAATGGTTGGAAATTGTAGAAATTCGAGGTACTATGAGGCTGCCAAAACAGTTCTGTCCTTGACCTGAAATTTGGCTCTAAGTTTCAATCTCCATGACTGTCCTTTGCTGCTGTTTTAGGACAGCAAACAGTCAAGTAACCTTCTGCTCATAATTTTTATGGTTAAGTGCTCTTTTGAGGTGCCCTTGCAAGTGTTTTCATACCCCAATGTTAGCACATGCAATATACTCAAAACAAATAACACCCCTCTTATCTTTACAACTCTAACAAGCTGATCTATACTCTAAGCATGCATGAAATGAACACAAGTATTTTTTGGCCAACATGACCCTAGATAAAACCCCCTCGGGGAAAACCAGTTTGGAATGAAAGTATAATATATATAATGATGATCTTAAGTAGTGAATACAACATGTAAGCTAATACAATGGAACCTGATACAATAGCAACTCCTCACGAGAAGCTTTGGAGTTCCAAGAAGAGAAATGCGCCCAAGTTTAGTGTGCCCTCTTCCCTTGTTGCTCTATCCACTGAAGTGATGCACCCTCCTTGGTCCAATGAAGAATCCCTTCCACACAAATGTGCTCTTGTGTGTCTCCTCCAACATGAGCCAAACAGATCTGAGATAGCACAAGTCCTTCTATTACCTGCTAGTGGTGCACCCTCTTCCACAAGTGCGCCATCCTCCCAGCAATAACCAATACCAACAAATAATGAGGACCTAAGCCTCCATGAGTCCTCCATGAAAGATGGCACCCAAGCTCTCCTCTCCCAATGCTTCCATTCTCATCCTCTTGCCCTTCTCCAAACTCTCTTGGTGAACATACAAGTGAATGAACCTCCAAATGCCCTATGCATCCTTGTTAAGGAATCATAAGGAAACTTAAAAAATGGATGGCTAGGATCATCCCAAGCCATCCCTAATCAATGGTTGAGATCTTTCAAAAAGAATCTCAACTCAAAACCCACTTTGGGTTAAGTTTCCATAGTTCACTTTATGTCCCCCAATTCACCCACAAAGTGAATTAATAGTCACTTTTCACTCAAGTGACAAATTTCACCCTTTTGACTTAGGAAAATGTCAAAGTGAAATTAGACATAAAGTATAAGGCACAATGGGTCAAATATTTCCCTCTTGTGGTTACAGACCCACAATCACAAGGGGACCACTTTCCAAGGTACTACCCAAATCTCAACAGAAATGACTGAAGTTTCTTGAATTATGAGTTTTTTTATTATTTGTTATTTTTGTTTATAACTTAAATAAATATTTTGGATTCTTAAATTATGAGTTTTATAAACCTTTTTTTTATATTTTTGTTCATAACTTTAATAAATATTATGGATCTAATTGAAATACCATTATGGCATGCCAAATTTAACATGAATGCAAAAGCTCAATCTTGATTTTCTATTCTTAGTGATGAAAGAGCATTGTTATATAATATAAGGGTTTGATTGTTTTGAATGCATCTAGGAGCAGTATATTTACATAGGATATACAATGTACACACAACATGCTATTCTATGTCTTGATCAGATAAGGTTTAACTGGATCAAAGTTTAATGCTGTCTCTGTAGATTTTTGAGGAACTATGAGGGCTGCCCAACAGGCCTGTCTTATGACCTCTTGTTGGGCTCTAAGTTTAGTTATGCAAATCTGTCCTTGTTGCTGTTTTAGGACATCAAACATGGTTGTTTACATCTGCCAAGAAATCTGCCCTCAACTGATGGTTATATGCTCTTTTAAGGTGCCCTTGCAAGTGGTTTTAGTAACACAATGTTAGCACATGCAAACCTCAAAACATATAACACTCCTCTAGAATCTTAACAAGCTCCTACTACTACGTCCCCGTGGTGGAGAGCAATTGGTGAGGGAGTGCACTGTTAAGGCACTCCGTAAGTGAAGTCATCGGTTCGAAACCTTGGGGACACCTCAAATCCAGCCATGTTAAGGGCTGGTGCAGTCCAGGCTGGGTGCGATCCCCGGGTGATTTTGATGGCTTAGATGCCCCTGGGTCGTGGCATCTTAGCCACAGGCTAATTCCGCAAGTCAGGGATATTTAGCTAACAAAAAAAAAAAACAAGCTCCTACTATTGGTTTAAACACTAAGCATACATGAAATTTGAACACAAGTATTTTTGGTCAACATGACCCTGGATAAAACCCCCTCGGGGAAAACCAATTTAGAATGAAAGTGTATATATGTGATGTCTCAAGCATGGAATGCAACAAGTAAATAGATACAATGGAACCTGTACAAGTAGCAAGCTCTTCTCAAGCTTTGCTATAAGGTTCCAAGAAGAATGTGCCCTCTCTCCTTTGTTGCCTTTTCCACTGAACTGATGTGCCCTTGATCCTCCCTTGGCCAATGAAGAAACCCTTGCACACAAACAAGCAGTTGTATGCTGCCTCAACACTGAACCTCTCAGATCTGCAATAACTCAAGTAATGATAGTGCCTGCTAAGCTTGCGCCCTCCACCAAGCAAGAACTCTGATCACAAAATAATGAGGACCTAAGCCTCCTTGCGCCCTCCATGAATGATGGCATCCAAGCTCTCCTCACACAATGCTTCTATTCTCTTCTCAATGCTCCTCTCCAAACTCTCCAAGTGAACAAATGAATGAATGAGCCACCAAGTGTCCTATGCACCCCTCTTGAACCATCCATAAGGAAACCTAAAGATGAATGGCCTAGATCACACCATCTCTAATCAATGGGTGAGATCAACTCAAAAGAATCTCACTTAGAAACCCACTTTGGGTTAAGTTTCCTAAGTTCAGTTTATGTCCCTCAATTCACCCACTTAGTGAATTGATTGTCACTTTTGCCTTAAGTGACAAATTCCACCTTTTTGACTTAGGATAAAGTCATTGTGGAATTAGACATAAAGTACAAGGTACATAGGCACAAACATTTCTCTCTTGTGGTTAGAGACCCACAATCACAAGGGGACCACTTTCCAAGGTACACCAAAACTCAACACTCCCTCTTACCGAGGAAAGTGTTTCTTACCAAGTCCATCTTGTCTCTGAAGTAGACATGCTTGCCCCTTGGCAAGGCCTTGGTGAGAATGTCTGCAACCTGCTCATCAGTCGGAATGTACTGAAGCTGAATTGCCCCTCGTTGAACCCAATCTCTGATGAAGTGGTATCTGATCTCAATATGCTTTGACCTGTCATGAAACACTGGATGCTTAGAGAGTTTGATACAGCTCTGATTATCGCAGTTAATGACAGTTGGAAGCAACTCCTGACCAAATAATCCAACTAGCAACTTACGAAGCCAAATGACCTCGCAATTGGCTTGACTGGCTGCCATATACTCTGCCTCGGCTGAACTTAAAGCAACTGACTTCTGTTTCTGGCTGAACCAGGAAACAAGTCCCGACCCCAACCCAAAACAACACCCTAAGGTGCTCTTCTTGTCAATGGCACATTCTGCCCAGTCTGAGTTTTTGTAGCCAACCAAACTCACTCCATCCCCCCTGACATAGTCTAGAACATAATCCACTGAACCTGCAATGTACCTCAAAATATGTTTTCCCCCAATCCAATGAACACTCCTCGACTCCACCATGTACTGGCTGAGCGTGTTCACGGCAAAACAAATATCTGGTCTAGTGTTGACCAGATACATCAACGACCTGATCAACTGTCTGTATCCTGTAGCATCCACCAACTGGGAATCTGAAGCGCTTAGCTTCTTCCAGTTGGTGACCATAGGTGTCGACATAGGCCTGCAGTCCTCCATCTGAAATCTGCTCAAGATGTCTGCAACGTACTTCCTCTGTCCCAGGAAGATGTGACCCTCCTCTTGCCAAACCTCCATGCCCAAGAAATAGTGCATCAACCCGATGTCTGTCATCTCAAACTTTGATGCAAGGCTCAACTTGCACTCAGCTATGAGATGCTTCGCTCCTGTGATGAACAAGTCATCCACATACAAAATGAGAATAAGCGTGTCCTCACCTCTAATGATGTAGTAGAGGTTAGGATCAACATCACTCTTCTCAAACCCCATCTGAAGCAAATATGAGTCAATGCGCAAATACCAAGCTTTGGGAGCTTGCTTCAGACCAGACAGTGCCTTCAGAAGGCACACTCACACACCCCAAACTGTTAAAATATTCGATGTGCTCGTTTTAACCATAGACAATATTACTATTGTCACCCAACCATAGGCACACATCCACACTCGAGCACCTTAACCTTTGCTAGATAGAATGATTCCAGAAAGCCACACTAGAACCAACAGATAAGCCCTAGTTGCAATAATAGCATGAGATGGAACCAGAAAACACCATCCAACTGCAACAACAACACAAGACAAGGAGAGCGCACCTCCTCCAAGGGTAGCGCACAAGAGAGAGTCCCCACAACCACAGAACAAGAACAATACTCAACTGCAGTAGTTGTAGTTGCACTTCTTCCCCAAATTTGCACCTTCAAGAAATCCACCGATATACTCCAAGATGCCACCAAGAATACCACCAAGAGATGCTAGAAGGTAGGGCGCATATCTTAGGCTAGATAGAGCTAGAGAGAGAGACCAAGAATCACCCCATAAGATACACCTTCCTTTCTTGCAACTACAACTCCAAACTTGAGCTATACTTTACTGAGAGAGTGAGTGAAGTGAAGTACAAATGAGCTCAAGCGCCTCTTATTTATAGTCCTTCTTGTCACCCATCTAGGCTGACTTCTCTTTCTGGAGGGTAATACTTTAATAATATTTATTTTATTGAGCCGACTAGTCTTCTAGGGTTCTCACACATCCGTTTAGGGTTTCTCTTGCTTCCGAAATATTTTATTCTAGTCAAAGGTTACATATGGAGGTTAATACCTCCCGCAACTACCATAATATCAACACTCCCTCCTAGCTAGGGAGGTATTAACTTTAATGGTCTCAAACACATTCATCCATTTCACATGGTATGGGAAAGACTCACATAGTCTTGCAAACCATTCTACAAGTAACATCATCATAGCCACATAGGCTATCTCATGATCACGCAGATCAAGTCACGGGCATCATCATCACTATCAGTATCATCTGGTAGCATCCTAGCATCAATATATATCATCGTCTGCATCATCTCTCGAGGCCATACTCCATCTGAGTAATTGGGCATGATGTTGAATAAGTCATGTGCTAGACTTAGCACACTCAACAGAGTGTCTCGCATAAGTCACTCACTCAACATAATGATATAGGGACCATTCTTCCTATCCTGGTCATTGCCTGTGACACAAGAAGAATGACTGTCGCAACAAATGCTGAAAGCAACGCCATGTGTTACAAGGACCATTCTTCCCACTCTGGTCACTACTGTGAACTCATGAAGAATGCTTGTCTTGGACCATTTCCCCCTCTCTGGCCACTACTGTGAACTCAGGGAAAATGTCTGTCCTGTACCAATCTCCCCACTCTGATCACTACTGTGAACTCAGGGAAAATGTCTGTCCTGTACCAATCTCCCCACTCTGATCACTACTGTGAACTCAAGGAGACAGACCATTCTACCTGTCTGGGCAAAGCCCTAGGAGAATAACTGTCTTGAACCATTCTACCTGTCCGGGCAATGCCCCAGGAGAATAGCTGGCCATGGTACATTGTCATTCTGTTCTGCCTCGACCATTCTCCACCTGGAGAATGTCTGTCCACCAACACATTGACTATCCATGATGCCATATATCAACACTCCCTCCCAACCGAGGAAGTCATCTCCTCCTTTTCAACCAAGGGAGGGTATCTCCACAAGTCCCAGCTTGTCCCTCAAGTATGAAAACTTTATCTTGGCCAAAGGTTTTGTCAAAATATCACCTGTCTGCTCATCGATGGAGATGTACTGGAGATTCACTTCTCCCTTCTGGACTTTATCACGAATAAAATAGTACTTGATCTCAATGTGCTTCGACCTGTCATGGAACACATGGTTCTCTGAAAGCTTCACACATCTTTGATTGTCACAATATATCACAGTGAAATCCAACACATGATCAAATAGTCCAGAAATCATCTTACGGAGCCATACTGCTTTCGTACAAGCTTCACAAGTTGCAATATACTCTGCTTCTGCATTGTTGAGTGCAACATATTTTTGTTTCTTGCTAGCCCATGATATCATAGCAGAGCCCAAACTGAAACATATACCAAAAGTACTCTTTCTGTCATTTGCACTCCCTGCCCAATCTGAATTAGTAAATCCATGCAGCTATACGTCACTGTTTGAGGCATATCTCAAACCATAATTTAGCGTCCCACGAAGATATCTCAAAATGTGCTTTGCAGTATCCAATGCTCATGTCTAGGTTCCACCTGGAACTAGCTCAACGTGTTCACAACAAAGCAAATGTCCAGTCGGGTATTAACCAAATACATCAATGAGCCAATCAACTGTCGGTACAGGGATGAGTCTATTGGATCAGAATCAGAGTCTCTCAGCTTCTTCAAATCTGTCACCATGGGAGTTGCCATGGATTTGCAATCCATCATCCCAAACTTCTGAAGGATCTTTACAACATACTTCCCTTGCCCCAGGAAGATTTCACCACGTTTCTGCCATACTTCTAGTCCCAAATAATAATGCATGAGACCAAGATCCTTCATATCGAATTTAGAGGCTAACTCCCTCTTACATTCAATAATGAGAGGCTTTGCACCTGTTAGAGACAAATCATCAACATATAGTAGCAAGATCACATGTGCATCATTCATAACCTTGTAATAAAGGTTTGGATCAACATAGCTCTTGGAAAATTCAAGTCTCATCAAGTAACTGTCAATTCGTGCATACCAAGCTCTTGGAGCTTGCTTGAGTCCATACACGACCTTCTTTAATCTACATACATGGGTTTCTCTCGGGTGTACCTCAAAACCTTGAGGTTTCTCTATGTATACTTCTTCCTCAATTACTCCATTGAGAAAAACGGTCTTTACATCCATCTGATGTAAACTCCAACCCATGGATGCTACAAGTTTGAGATATGATGGCTCTAATAGAGGTGTATCTGGCAACTGGAGCAAACGTCTCATCATAGTCTTCTCCCTCCTGCTGGGAGAACCCTCTAGCCACGAATCTTGCCTTGTATTTATCGATACTCCCATCTAGTGCATGCTTTATCTTGTAAACCCATTTTGAAGTGACCACAAACTTTCCTTCAGGTCTAGGCACAATTTCTCATACATAATTTTTCATGATTCCTTCCATTCTTTCTTCTTGATTGCTTCTTCAAAGGTGGAAGGTTTTGCATTGACATGACTTGTCATGAGTGTCGCATAACTAGAGAATCTTTTGGGCCTCTTGCTTTCCTTGAAGGTGCCACTGGGAGCTTTATGTCTTTCTACTTCTTGTAGGGTGGATTCGAGCCATGCTGGTCGTTTTTTGGTCTCAGGTACAATAACTGGTTCCACAGGTGCAAGTGGCTGTTCTGGTTCTTCATTGGGATGTTATGGAGAAGATGTAGTTTCTTCCTTGGGACCTTCATGTTCTTCATTGTTGGAATCCATGGAATCTTCTATAGATTTCCTGAAGGCAATCTTTTCATCAAAAGTCACATCTCTGCTGATTTCAACCTTTTGTTGGCCTGAAACATAGGTTCTGTAAGCTTTTGATGACTCACTATATCCAACGAATATGTCCTTCTTTCCTAAAGGTTCCAACTTCTTTCTTTTGTCCTTGGGAACATGAATATAGACACGACAACCAAAGATCCTCAAGTGTTCAACACTTGGCTTCTTTTCGGAGAAGGCTTCTTCTGGAGTTATGTTCTGAACATATACGACTGTCATAGCTGCTTCTCCCCATAGAAACATGGATAGATTTTGGTCATTCATCATTGCCTTAACATATTCTTCAATAGATCAATTCTTTCTTTCTGCTACACCATTTTGCTGGGGATTGTAGGGAGTAGTGAGCTCCCTCTTAATCTCGACCTCTCTGCAGAATGTCTTGAAGTCATCTGAGGTGTACTCTCCTTCATTATCGAACCTCAAGATCTTTATTTTTTTTGGATAAGATTTCCACAAGTGCTTGAATTTCTCGAACTTACTAAATACTTCGCTTTTTGCTTTCAAGAAACAAATGCAAGTTTAATGTGAGAAATCATCAATAAAAGAAACATAGTATACATACCCGCTTAGTGAGGAGGTTGACATTGGTCCACACACATCTGTGTGAACGATGTCCAAAACTCCTTTTTCTTTACACGCTTCCTTTAGAATTGGTACTTGGTGAGATCACTTGCCTCACCACTTGATGGAGTCATCTGCTTCATGTTTGCAACTTTCACTGTAGCTCCTTTTCAGAGTTATTGCCTGTGACCTGCCCAGAACAAGAACAACAAGAGCAAAGTATTTCCAATAACATTTTCATAAGAACATAGCTATGGTAACAAGGATGGTAGTCATCATAGAATTACCAAGGTGACTTGCTCGGGAGCAAAACAAGAAATATCTCCTAGAGGACATGTTAGTTCATTTTGCAAACAAGTGCAATAAGCATCTATATCAATAGTACTTACATGCAACCAAGTATACCTAGCAGTAATAGAACCTTTCAAAGATTGTTGTCACAACTATAGTGTTTACTTGTACTGTAGCAACTATCAAACTTGATATGTGCAAATTGAAACTTAACAATTTGATCAATCAAACGTGGAACCTGGAGCCTCAACTGCTAGGAAGGGTGTGCTTGTTCCTCTGTATGTACTGAATCCAAGATCACTGCTTGGACAAGGTCTCTTGTACATCCCCTGTAAACACACTCATGCTTTGCTGGATGATATAACTTGAAAATCATATACAAGTGCATACCTTTGAAATTTGTAGCATCGTTCAACTTGTCTTCTAATGTGAAACTAGACACCATCTTGACAAGAAGAGGTTAGAAACTGAATAAAAAAGGTTCAACGATTAGAACAAGCTAGAAACCTTGAAATTTCAACTTTGACCACAAAGTCAATTTGACCAAAAGTCAACCATTGACTTTGATTTTGACCAGTCAACCTTTGACTTTGACTTTGACTTTGACCAAGAACTCAAACTTGATGTTTTTGCTAGCTGAGGGAACCAGAGGGTGCACTAGGCTAGGGTGCACTAGAATACCCAAAAATTAGGTTCAATGCTTCACTGAAAGCGCCCAAGAATTTAGGTTAGGGTTTGTTGCTGTTGCAAGCTCAGAAACCCTAGTTGCAACTGCAACTGGTGCTATAACGAGTTTGACAAAGAATTGTCAGTATTCCTTCCAGTGGTTAGACTGTTCTGAAGGTAGTGTGGGCCCATAACCTGTTAAAATATTCGATGTGCTCGTTTTAACCATAGACAATGTCACTGTTGTCACCCAACCATAGGTACGCAGCCAACCTCGAGCACCTTAACCTTTGCTAGATAGAATGATTCTGGAAAGCCACGCTAGAACCAACAAATAAACCTTAGCTATAGCAATAGCACGAGATGGAACCAAAAAACACCATCCAACTGCAGCAACAACATAAGACAAGGAGAGCGCACCTCCTCCAAGGGTAGCGCACAAGAGAGAGAGTCTCCACAACCACAGAACAAGAACAATACTCAACTGCAGTAGTTGCAGTTGCACTTCTTCCCCAAATTTGCACCTTCAAGAAATCCTCCAATATACTCCAAGATGTCACCAAGAATACCACCAAGAGATACTAGAAGGTAGGGCACATATTTTGAGAGAGAGACCAAGAATCACCCTAGAAGATGCACCTTCCTTTCTTGCATCTGCAGCTCCAAACTTGCGCTATACTTTACTGAGAGAGTGAGTGAAGTGAAGTATAAATGAGCTCAAGCACCTCTTATCGATAGTCCTTCTTGTCACCTGTCTAGGCCGACTTCTCTTTCTGGAGGGTAATACTTTAATGTTATTTATTTTATCGAGCCGACTAGTCGTCTAGGGTTCTCACACATTCGTTTAGGGTTTCTCTTGCTTCTGGAATATTCTATTCTAGTCAAAGGTTATATACGGAGGTTAATACCTCCTGCAACTACCATAATATCACACAAACCCTTGTGGCTGCTCAATGTACACCTCCTCCTCAATAAAGCCATTGAGAAATGCGGTCTTTACATCCATCTGATGTATCCTCCAACCCATCTTTGCCGCTATGGCAATAATACTCCGAATGCAAGTGTATCTCGCAACTCGTGCGAATGTCTCATCATAATCAACTCCCTCTACTTGAGAGAATCCACGCGCCACAAACCGAGCCTTTTGTTTCTCTATGTTGCCATCTGCAACATAGTTGGTCTTATACAACCATCTAGAAGTCGCAACTAACTTCCCTATCGGCCTCGACACCATCTCCCATACATCATTGCGCATAATGGAGTCATACTCCTCTAGCATGGCCTCTTGCCAAACCTGCTGGTCAAATGCCTGCGCAAATGTCATGGGCTCTACATTTGTGATGCTCGTCACCATCGCCAAGTAGGACCCAAGCCTCTCTGGTGTTCTTCTCTCTCTGAATAATCTCTTAGGCTCTCCAACATTCTCCTTGGCTTCCTTCAAGGTCTCTTGAAACAATCTCGGTTTCCTCTTCCTTGGAGTAACCAAAGGAGAAGTAATATCTCCGCGCCCAAGAGTCTCCGCCTCAGATCTAATCCCAACACTTTGAGATCCTGAAGCCTTTGCACCCTCTGCAACTGTGAACCTAAAGCTGTGCAAGGTGACCTTGTCACCCTGTAAACTGGTGCACTCGACACTTGAGGTTGTGCTCCCTTTGAAACATCAATCTGAGTCTCTGGGACCTCCTCAATACTGTCTCTCGAATCGAGAGACCTTCTGAAGGCTCTACCCTCCTCGAATCTAACATCTCTACTCACTACCACTCTCCACTGTGATGGAATGTAATTTCGATAGGCCTTCGAGACCTCTGAGTAACCAACTAAGATCCCCTGCTAGGTTGTGGGGTCTAGCTTTGTCCTCTTCTTTGAGGGGTCATGAGAGTATGTCAAGCATCCAAAAATCCAAATGTGCTCAACATCAGGACTCCTACCAGTGAAGGGCTCCTCAGGAGTCTTCTTCCCCAAAACTCTGTGGGGACTCCTGTTCTGCAAATAAAATACAACATCACTCGCCTCAGCCCATAAGCATAGAGGCAGTGCCTGATCATGCAACATCGATCTCGCTGCACTTGTAATGGCCCTGTTCTTCCTCTCTTATGACCTCTTGTTGGGCTCTAAGTTTAGTCATGCAAATCTGTCCTTGCTGCTGTTTTAGGAAAACAATTATGTCTGTTTTTCTTTTGCCAAGAAATCTACCTTCAACTGTGTTATGAACATAATACATTATAATAAGTATAAATACATCATAAATAGTTAATGAATAATAATGAAAAGACACCTTCCCAGTGAAATGTCACGTCTCTTCACGAAAGCGCACCGCTGCGTGGGTATATAAGGCCCTCATTCTTATTGTACTCATCATCTCATATTCATATACATTATTATTTAATATATTATCCTTTATGGATTATAACTTGTTGTCCTACCTACATTGGGTATTTACCTGGTGAACCGGCTTGGTTCACCACAGTGGTATCAGAGCTTCGTCTCAATCCGACTTTTGGCCACAGACATGCCATAATTGGCCCTTGGCCATTTGAAGTCTAAAATTTCCATTGCAGAATACAATATTGAAGAAAAATAAACTATTACCCAAAAATTAAAAAAAAGTAAAGAGATTCCTTCCACCTGGTATTGACAAAGATATTGAAAAGAAAGAAAGTGTAAAAGAATGGTTTAAACTACCACACATTTTCGGGTAGATTCAAGCTCTCTTACTTCAGCACAAGAATTAAATATCTCAAGTATTTTTTGAACAAGAAGTTTTTTTGCCATATAAAAAAAAGAAAAAAGAAATAAGAAAAGAAAAAGAAAAAAAAATAAAAAAAATACATATACATATTATTTTCTTAAAAGAGTATAAAGGAATATTAGAGGAAGATATCTATTAAGTCAAGAAGCTTAAGTCTTCTTATTATTAAAGGGATATTATAATAATTATAAGGTCAATTCAAATTAAAAAATGGATTTTAAGGAAGGAATATTTTCTGGTAAAAATCATCTAACTAGATGCATCAGATTATTAACATTTAGAGGAAATATTCAAGAAAAAGAAGTTAGCATCCACATTTGCCTAGATAAGAAGAAAAATCACATAAGTATGGATTTGGTGAATCAATTAATAATTCCAAAGACAAATGTAATCGAAACAAAAGACTTTTTTTTTGGCAATAAATATGACATCAAGGACTTACCGTTGACACTTGAAGATGATAAACTCGTATTGAATTTCGAGGTTACAACTATATATGAAAAAGAGGTTGATATAATCCTCGACTCAACTTGGTTAGAGACGTTGGGTAGCTTAATATTAAACCTTGAGAAAAAGTTTTTAATGTTTTCCTACAAGAAGAAAAAAATAAAATTACATGATGTCTCAGTGAAGTCAAATTCAATATCTATATCAAAAGATCTTGATCAGATCTCCAAAATACTACTGTCAGACAAACAACAGTCAATACTTGAGATCCAAAAAGAATGTGACAAAATCGTCATAGACAAAGACGCAAAAATTTGTCGCCTAAAAGCCCATAATCAAAGCTTACTCACCCAAATTGAGAAGATAAAGAGTGATAAAAAGATGGTACAAGACAAGTTAGATCAACTTACCAATAAGGATTGGTGGATAAAGAGACAATGACTGAACCTATGGATATAGAGATATATTCAAATGAAAAAAACCTGATTATGGATAAGGGAATTAATACAGACCTAGTCAACCTTACAACCCAAAAGTTTGCAAATTTGATGTAAAGAGGTCTTCACATATCGAAGTAGAATCAAGCCAGAGCTACGAAGAAGACTCAATTCCAAAAGATAATAAAGAAGAAGCTATAAGTACACGAAGTAAAGATCAGATTGCAAGGATGCCTCCTTATAGACATCCTAATCCCAAAAATCGATACTTCAACCAGCCAAGGTATCCACAGAAACAAATGACAGATATGTCAAAACTTATTACCTCCATTACAAATGATGCTCAAGGTAGAAGTTATCAAGGGAGTCGAAATACATCAAGTTTTCTACAAGAACCCTATAAAATCCTAGTTTTGCAGAAGATCGATTTGGGGTGGGCAGACTCCCTTACAGTTCGACGATTCTACTTAGCGCTTAGAAGATCCTATCGTTTCAAGTCCTCAACGATCACTAATTTAGGAATTAAGAATAAGGAGACAATATTACAAGCCAGAGCAAGAGATAAGTCTTCCATAAGTATGCTTTGAGGACAACATTTTTTAAGTGGAAGGCAATGTTATGAACATAATATATAATAATAAGTATAAATACATCATAAATAGTTAATGAATAATAATGAAGAGACACCTTCCCAGTGAAAGGTCACGTCTCTTCACGAAAGGGCACCCCTGCGTGGGTATATAAGGCCCTCATTCTTATTGTACTCATCATCTCATATTCATATACACTATTATTTAATGTATTATCCTTGATGGATTATAACTTGTTGTCCTACCTACATTGGGTATTTACCTGGTGAACCGGCTTGGTTCACCACAAACTGATGGTTATATGCTCTTTTAAGGTGCCCTTGCAAGTGGTTTTAGTAACACAATGTTAGCACATGCAAACCTCAAAACATATAGCACTTCTCTAGGATCTTAACAAGCTCCTACCGCTGATTTAAACACTAAGTATACATGAAATTTGAACACAAGTATTTTTGGTCAACATGACCCTGGATAAACCCCTCCCTGGGGAAAACCAATTTAGAATGAAAGTGTATATATGTGATGTCTCAAGCATGGAATGCAACAAGTAAATAAATACAATGGAACCTGTACAAGTAGCAAGCTCCTCTCAAGCTTTGCTAGAAGGTTCCAAGAAGAATGAGCCCTCTCTCCTTTGTTGCCTTTTCCACTGAACTGATGTGCCCTTGATCCTCCCTTAGCCAATGAAGAAACCCTTGCACACAAACAAGCAGTTGTATGCTGCCTCAACACTGAACCTCTCAGATTTGCAATAGCTCAAGTAATGATAGTGCCTGCTAAGCTTGCGCCCTCCACCAAGCAAGAACTTTGATCACAAAATAATGAAGTCCTAAGCCTCCTTGCGCCCTCCATGAATGATGGCATCCAAGCTCTCCTCACACAATGCTTCCATTCTCCTCTCAATGCTCCTCTCCAAACTCTCCAAGTGAACAAATGAGTGAATGAGCCTCCAAGTGCCCTATGCGCCCCTTTTGAACCATCCATAAGGAAACCTAAAGATGAATGGCCTAGATCACTCCAAGCCATCTCTAATCAATGGGTGAGATCAACTCAAAAAAATCTCATTTAGAAACCCACTTTGGTTAAGTTTCCTATGTTCACTTTATGTCCCTCAATTCACCCACTTAGTGAATTAATTGTCACTTTTGCCTTAAGTGACAAGTTCCACCTTTTTGACTTAGGATAAAGTCAATGTGGAATTAGACATAAAGTACAAGGTACACAGGCACAGATATTTCTCTCTTGTGGTTAGAGATCCACAACCACAAGGGGACCACTTCCCAAGGTACACCAAAACTCAGCAGTCTCATTCTCTAAAATTTGTACGAGTTATCTCCTCAGTGGAGTCAATTGATTGCTTATTTTTGTTTTTATAGATTGGTCGACAGTCTGTTTAGTGAGTTATTATTGTTTTCATATTTGCAAGGTTGTCAAATATTCTTTAAGAAAAACCCCACATTTGTCAATGACATAGGTCTCGGTGTGGAGACCATAGAGTTATATGGAAATTTGAACTACGGTATAGAGCTTATGGCAATGTATTTAATTTCTCCCTTGTTGTAGTCTTAGTAACTGGTATAGTGCCACATATTTATTATGTTCTTAATTAGTTGACACAGCTCACATACAAAAGGCTTGTCAGTGGTCTCTGTACTATTGTGCACAGATGTGCATTGTGCTAGTTATGGGTTGGCAGTCTGGAATTTTTAGCATTCTTGCCTATATAGCTGCAGTGAACTCTTTGGCTGGTGTGACATGCAGCTTATGGATAATCAGGATCATAATCAAAGTTGGTCCACCTATGTTTATGTCCAGAGTTATTTAATTACTAGGCAACCTAACTTATGCTTTCTATAACATTGTTGATGTGCTCTTGTTGCCTGTGGGCTATACTTCTTTGTATCGAAGATTTAACCAATTTGTACCATTATGGTAGAGATGCCATTGGCTTATTAATTATTATCATTAATAACTACTAAGCTATCTTAAAATGAAAATATATCTACCATCCAGTTGGTTTTTGACAGCATAGTTTTTTAATAATTCAGGGAACTTAATAAATTTAGAACACAGTTCTATAATGTAAAAGGACAGTTAAGTTTGTATAGTCCAATAAAATCCAGTAGTTTGATTGGGGACAATAATACCCTCAGTGCCAGACACACTGAAGATTATGAAATTTTATACCCCAAAATCAGAAGTTTGAGAATTTTTCCAAATGTTTTAATAAAACAATGTGTAAGGTCATTTTAGGCATACCCGTCAACTGGTTGACTAATGATGTGTACATAGTACATGTATCAACACACATGCAATATTATTTCAAAATATGCATATCTTGTGATTGTGCTACTAATGCATGAAGATAATGTCTTCAGTTGGGTTATGGTATTCTTTGGTTAATAGTGTCCAGGCTCATTAGTCATCCAAATTAGGTCAATGACATTAAGAAATCTGTCCAATTACAATTCTGCCAATCATTCTGTGGTAAAATATGTAGATACTGATGAATGCCTACTTCAAGCCTCTGGACATGGCTTGGGGGAATTATGTTGTATTTTTTTTCTGAACTCCTTGCCTTCAGTTACTTCGCATCTTGATGCTTGGATGAATCGTTTAAGTATCTTGTTATCTATATTTTAGAAACTGATGCTAGAATGCTTCCCGTGAACTTGCATTTTATCTGTTGTGAACCGGTGACACCAAATTTTTTTAAATTCCTTCTCTCAGGTATATAAGGTTTCTTCTCTCCAGTAATGGCTTTTACAATAACAACCTAGGCATGATATTAATACTCTACCATGATGATAACCCAGTCTTAGCATACGATAATTGGGAAGATAATGGTGAGATTTTTTCGGATACTTATACAACTATTCATGATATAGGAGTGGCATATAACATGCTTCGTCATAATACTGTGCAATTATTTATAAATTTTTTGAAAGACCATTAGTGATATGGAAAAAGAAATTATAATGGTAGCAGATGAAAAAGTCATTGGCCGAAATAAATATAGATGTTGAAGAATCTGTAGATCCATAATTAATTTAGGTTGCTCCTGCATAAGCATAAGCAATGGAACCAGGTTTCATTACCAACCTGCCTTAAGGTATGGACTAACAGTAAGGTACAGTATGGAAGGAAGTTGTCGGGAAATATCGAGGCAAGCTGGCTTAAAGTTGTGGGGAAGAAGTAAAGAGTGTGTGAGAAGGTGGCTTTGCTTGGAGGCATCTCTATAAGGATCTTGCAAGACCAATAAGAATATAGACGTAAAGAGTGAACTTGAGGAGTTGTCTTTTGCTTGGAGGCATCTCTATGAGTCTATTAAGGAGCTCTTAATACCTTGAGAGATCATTGTAGACTTTTAATTTGAGCTTACAAGGCTCAGGGTTCAAACATAACTTGCAGGACCAATATAAAGGGGTGACAAATGAAGACATTAGTCAGTAATTAGAGCCTTGTGTGGCATGAAATGAGAGGACTATCCAGTGATCGATCCTAGACTCCTGCAAGTTATAATATTATATTTATGTATGTGTGTATAACATATCTTTGTATTAATGCCTCATTCCTCGTACTCCGCCCAAGCATCCATTTTTTACTCAGTCCTCACTGCACCGCATAATTTCTTCATGAATTTAGTTGCATAACTAAATATTTTCTTAAGATGCAATGATCATCTTGAAGAGATCATCTAAAGAAGACCACTGAGAATAAAATGCAGAACTATGGAGATCCACTCTCCCATGGCAACCTCGTTAGTCTTTGTAAATGTTTTTCTGATTTGAATGCAGTAGTTCCTAAATTGTCATTATCACAATATATAATAACTTGCACCAGGATTTAATTTTTTATTTTTATGGTCTGCAAGATTACAAGAACATTGAGATGTGATTGATTTGCAAGATGATTTCTCAATGGTGTGCTTTTAAGTTCTAGTTCTGCAAAACTTCTTGTGGGATATTGTTTACATGAAAGAAAATGCCTCACATGAAATTCGATCTGTGCAAGCTCTTCAGCATTAGCCAACGGGAACCTCCTTGTTATATAATTGCAATGATTTAGCCAGCTAAACCTGTTACTGGGATATTTTGCTACCAACATAAATATTAGAATTTTAAGGTAATTGCTGGCGATAACCAGAAGGCCTAAAAACATGAATTGACAGAAACCTCAAAACAATATTGCTGTACATGCTTAATTTATAAAAGCTATCGACATTGTGGCCTGCATCAGGTCTGAAAACACACAAACCCATACATGAGCCATGTTAAGGGATGACTTGATATCAGTTAAAATTAGTGGAAGAATGAGAGTGTTGGATGCATGAGGAAGAAGCTGTTGACATTCTGGTATGCACTATGTCTTCAAAACAGAGATAACTATATATGAGCCATGTAAAGGGATGTACTGACAAAAGTTAAAATGGGTGGAAGAACTAGTTGTTTGGCAGATGAGGAAGATGAAGCAAAATACACTGAAGGTTTCAAAAAAAGGGATGCCTGAAAGAACCATAAAAGGGATGAAAGATCGGTGAATATACTGAAGAGTTTACAAAGAAGGGCTTGCTGAAAGCACCATAAAAGGGATTAAATATTGGTGTCGATAAAGTTCTCTAGACTATTGGTCATTAGATATTGCAGCCAGGCCAGATGAAGCTACATGACTCAAATTATTGTAATGTACCCATTTCAAAATCATTTCCTAATTTTGAGACTAATGAAGAGATGGGTTGTTGTTTAAGTATACGGGCAGGTTCCAATACTTGTGACCTTGAATATAGGTTGGCAGACACAATGGGATTAAGAATGCTGCTTAGGTTACAATGTACATACTTCAAACTCTTATCTAAGAATTATATCGTCTTTTTCTTCATCTCATGGCAAGTGTGAAAGTGAATCAAGTCTCAAATATATTGAGAGTCAAAACCTGAACTGACACCCACAATTTCACCATTAATGAGGATGCTACAAGTTGGATAGCATGGATTTGAATTAATTCCGACCATTACCATTGTATGAAAAGATTATTGATTTATGTGGCCATATATAGAAGAGTCTCAATATTTCTTCAATAACTATCTGGCACAGCCCTAATGAACAGAAACCATATAGCCACCTATGAAGAGAACCCATGATAAAATGACCGAACACTTAACTGTTGCACTCTACCGTCACAATTAGCTGTGCTAAAATTAAGAAGATTTGAATGGGATATAACGTGGCTTATATTTTTCATATTTATTGGTTCTGTTTGCCAACGTAGGAATCAGAAAGTCAGAATAGACAATGGAATAAGAGTGCCACGAACTCTGTTTAGCATTAGCGAGTGTATGGTACAAGGACACTCATGATAATTATAGACTAATTTGAAACATCAAAAAAGTCAAGTACTTGTTCCAACCTCATTTACTCATGATCATTATAGACTAATTTGAAACATCAAAAAAATCAAGTACTTGTTCCAACCTCATTTGAGCATTCAGCAAGAGAGGCTTATCTGGACTTCCCGAGTTGAAAATGTTCAATAAATATAATATCTATTCATTCCTCACTTCACTCCAAATTCTAGCATCAACTATTTTAAGAATAAGGGGTATTTTGCACGGCTTGTTAAATTTAAATAATTTAAGTAATAAACTGCATCAGACAGGCTCTTGTTAGGCCATTTTAAAAGCTGAACTAAATCTAAATAAATCATGTTCAATTTTTTAATATTTCAGAACATACCTGGTACAAGTTTAATAGTAATAATAAAAACATGCAAGGACTGTATGTTTGCAGTGGCTCTCTAAGTAAAAATGGCTTCAATGCATTTACACTACCAGTTGTGCTTAGATCTTTGTAACATAATTCAGTAAATATAGGATAAATTTATTTATTTATTAATGCATCAGTTTCGGCCTAAAATGCACATTGAAGGAGAAATTGATCATACTTTCAGTGGCATAATAGATTCTTGAAGTTCCATTTCTGATTCTCGTGGCATCCTCTGGAGCAGCAATGATTGTGCTGGCATTGAACATTTGCATATTGGGAAATTTAGCAATAACGAGCACCAAAACAATGCTTGTGTTCAAGAAGAGCCACGGAATTTTGTAGTCAGTGGTGTGACATGCAATTAAGTATAGGAATACAGGGATAACAGTCAAGAACTTTCTGTTGCGAGTCAGCTGCCTGGACCATTGTCAATCTCGCCCATTTTGCGGTAACTTACCATTTCTTTCACTGTAGAAAGGGTACCCCCTTTTCAGAAGACCAGGGTATATATAAGAAGCTGACATGGTGACAACAGATGGATAATGGCAAGCAGGAATATTGAGGTCGAATATAAGATTTGGTTTTTATAGATATATTCAATATTGCCTCGGCAGTGGACTGCACACACCGTTTATCTTCCCAAACTCATATCGTTATTGGTCTGCATAACTGTTTGAACTCATTTATAAACAGATTAAATTTGATCTAGAGTTTACACAGCAGGTTTACCTATGGTGGATACTTGTTCAAATCCCGATGCCCATAAACATAATCACTCAAATAACTGTAATAAAGTCATCTTAGACATTGCTGCCTTCTATTAATGGGATATATGCCAAAATATACCACCAACAGTAAAATATATCTGTTACAATTCATGGAATGCTGATACACTTGGACGTTACCTGAACCTGCAAGATGGAAATGTTCTAAATCTAGTGAATCATGAAATTGAATTTGGGGGAAGAAGCATTGTCCTTTTGACAATCACACCATCAATTCATTTTCAGAAAGCCACCAGCCACCTGTCCTCTGAAGTTGGTAGCCACTTCATTATCATCGTCATCCTACTCTTTCTTCCTTACTGCGAGGTTCTGAGGGGAAGACACTCAGAATCCTAAAACCATTGGTGGAGCACTAGAGGAGAGGAAAGCCCTGGAGCAGCGGAGGAAAAAAAACATAACAGGGGAGGGACTGGTGGTTCAGAAATTTTATTTGGTGGGGTTTCACACATGGTTTGGAATTACAGCACACAGGGAATGCTTTTTGCCATCAAAGACAGATATTTACAAACCAGTAAACTCAATATATATGTGTCAAGGGAAGGAGCAAAATCCCAAGACTCTTATACAAACAGTTTTAAATCCCAGGAATTGATTGCAATTATTTAAGAGTAAACTATCTCTTATACCAAAGATATGATAAACTAATAGAGTAAAGATGAAGTACTTATCTGTTTTGAACACTGAGTACCGAGCAACTAACTAACACGAAGCAATTTTCCACCCATCCATAGGTAGTCTTTTGTGAACACCACCCCCCTAGCCAGGGTATGATACCACCAGGGCGAAGAAAAATAGTGCAGAATTCTTAGGGCAGTAGGCTCCATATTAGGAGCAAGAAGAAAACTAACCTAGTATCCCACTACCGAGTTATAATTATACAAACAGTTTTAAATCACAAATATTACTGGGAATTAATTGCAATTATTTAAGATTAAACTATCTCTTCAAAGATAATGAGAAACTTCTAGAGTAAAGATGAAGTAGTTATCTGTTGTTTGGTACAGTACCAAGCAACTAACTGAGACAGCAATTTTCCACCCATCCGTAGGTAGCCCTTTGTGGACACCACCTCCTAGCCAAAGTATGATACCACCAGGGCAAAGAAAAATAGTGCAGAATTTGCAGGGCAGTAGGCTCCATCTTAGGAGCAAGAAGAAAACTAACCAAGTATCCCTCTGCTGAGTTATAGCTATACAGATAGTTTTAAATCACAAATTTTACTGGAAATTAATTGCAATTATTTAAGAGTAGTAAAATATCTCTTATACCAAAGATAATGAAAAACTTCTAGAGTAAAGATGAAGTACTTGTCTGTTTTGAACACTGAGTACCAAGCAACTAACTGAGACGGAGCAATTTTCCAACCATCCATAGGTAGTCCTTCGTGGACACCACCCCTTAACCAGGGTATGATACCACAAGGGCGAAGAAAAATAGTGTAGAATTCTCAGAGCAGTAGGCTCCATCTTAGGAGCAAGAAGAAAACTATCCAAGTATCCCATTGCTGAGTTATAGTTATTTGGTACTCACAATACTTGCCCCACACAAAACAAGGAGAATTCTTGTTTCTCTGTTCAGCAATACCTCAAAGGTCCCTCTCTTCAGTGCTCTTCAGAGTGTGCATAGAAAGGTCCACACTGTTGTCTATTAACTTGAACAACTTTTTTTTTAGTTTTTGGTTCTTCTCAAGAATTTAATGGCTTCCTTTCATCGCTGTTCCATTCCATAGTATCAGCTCTCTCATCCCATTCAAATTTTTCTTTTTTCGCATGAGTGAAAGATGACAAAGGTCCTAAACCAATTTTTTTGTAGGGAACAAATTTCCCAGAATGTAGGAGGTGATGACCTAGTTCTAGGAGTTGGATTAATCCACTCTTATTTCCAATTTAGACTATAGGATAGGCTCAATAGAGTGAAGGTTAATGACAAGATAAGTAGAAAAATAAACTTAAGATTCCAGGCATGTAAAATTCCCTTAGACCCACTCACCTTTCCCCTCTTGTGGTATCATAACCCTTTTAGGTGTTCATGTTCAGCAAGTTGTGGTTCTTTTATTAACAGATAAGTTCATTATTTCCAAAGTTTCAAAACCGGGACATCACAATTATAGTTAAAGGTTAGAGATGAAGTAGGTTTTGTTTAATCTCTCATATTCAGAAGTTGAATTATCCTGTAGTCAGCTTTGTGTATCCCGACACCTAAATCACTGATTGAATAATTTTCCATGGTTTATTCTTTGAAAAAGTGCTAACATAAACCCCAACAGATTTGTGTCAGTTCCAGTGTCTATAATTGTTCCAATTAAGAAAACTGGGATTGCTGTGGAGCAACAATAGGAAGGTTAATATCGTTAGAAGTCCATCAAACAAAAGTTCAATGAAAGCGAAGCATAGTCATATTTCTCTCAATGACTACAGAACATAATACATACCAACAAGAGGAAGGTTGAAATCGTTAGAAGTCCAAACAAAAGTTCAATAAAAGCAAAGCAAATACATAGTTCTATTACTCTCAATGACTACAGAACAGAATACATAACCAATTTTTTCTCAGGAGAATTTGGACAGTGATAAAAGCACGAGGAATGAAACTTGTAGTGCCCTTCTGTTCTTCTTGGTTGATTTTTGGTGGGGATAATGGAACGGCATTTCTGCTACTGTTTGACCCCTTTTGTAGTCCTCGATAATAAATCCGGATTTTCTATTAACTGATTCAAATCCTTATCAAAATCCCAGGATTTAAAGACTGATGAATAAATTCAGATGTTAGAAATAGAGAAGGATTGCAAACAGGAATCATTTCTTTCCTCTTAACTTATCAAGCAAAGCTGGGCTTGCAGTACAAGGCTCTCCCTGACTGGACCCAATTCAGAAAGGTCACCCAGAAGAATACCCAGCTGGAAGAACAGGTCCTTTTTCATTTGTATTCATATTCAACCAAAGATTTCAATTAGAATACATATTGGTTTTCTAAACTTAGGATTGTTGCCATAGTTTGAAATGGGCATTGATGAGGATGGTAGCAAGGTGAAATTCCTGATTTCGCTAACCATTTGTACTCACGGGGAACAAGCTGGAAAAAAGCCAAGGGAGAGCCCAAGATAGCTGGAGAAGGTTTTGTAAAAAGTTCAGCCAGTTTCCAAAGGTGAAACGGAAAATGAAATGTCATTTGGTATTGAGAGAAAGCATCAGCAATGGAGAAAACTTTGGAAGAAAATAGTGAGGGGCATTAAGCGTGCATTCACGATGTAGGTGTTGATATTATGGTAGCTGCGAGAGATATTTACCTCCACGTGTAAACCCGACGAGGATAGAATATTCCGGGAAGCAAGAAGAAACCCTAATGAGTTGGCTAATAACCCTAGAAGACTTGTTGGCTCAAGAAGATAATTTATATTAGGTTATTAGCCTCCAAGAGAAGAAGTCGGCCATAAATAATAATATAAACTGAATAGACAGATACCCAGAATGAGAAGTCGGCCCAGGCAGTTAGCCATAATTAGTATAAATATGGGAGGCCAGTTCTCATTCTGGCAAGCAGTGTCAGAATTGTAGAGCAACAACTTGTGCGCACTGCAGTGCCCATTTTTGTGCGCAGGTTTGAGGAGAGATGCCATTGCAGCTGCTGCAGCTAGCAGATCACGTTTGGCTTGGACTATCTCTTGGCTAGGGTTTGGACTATCTGATCAGCTCTTGTTGGTGTGCTATCCTTGGGGAAGGGTGCGCTACCCTTTGTTTGGCTGTTTAGCCTAGGGTTTGCTTCCGAAGTGATTCTCTGTCAAGGTTAAGGTGCTCGGAGGGTGGCTTCGGCCTATGGTTGGGTGACAATAGAGATATTGTCAATGGTAAAACAAGCACATCCATTATATTCTAACAGGTTATGGGCCCACACCTCCTTCACTTAGTCTAACCACTGGAAGGAAACATAGCCGTAAGGATGTTAAGCTCGTTGAATAATTACCGCTAGGGTTTCTAGCAGGAGCAGTCACCATAGCACTGCAGCTAGGGTTACTAGCAGGTGCAGTTGAAAAAACCCCAATCCTCTCGTTGAGGCACCTTAAGTGAAGTAATTGACTTAATCTCCGGATAGATCAGTGCGCCCTAGCCTAGCGCATCTCCTGGTACTCTCAGCGAGCCAAGACGTGAAGTTTGAGTTTTTGGTCAAATCTAGGGTTTGACCAAGTCAAAGCAGCCATGACTTATTCTAGGAA
>ML800705.1:54792-83235 GCA_009831015.1 Picea engelmannii
AAGGAGTTGGTAAACATAGTACTCAATGGTCTTCCCAAGACATGGGATACATTTGCCGCAAGCATGAACACAAGAAAGGAGTATCCGACATTTGAAGAACTTTGGACTTGTTGTGCTCAAGAAGAATCAAGGATCAGTGCAAAGGAGAAACACGAAGCATCAATTGTCGAAGAAAAGGAACCTACAAAGAAGACTAAGCAGGATGCAAAAGACTTCTTCTTCTAAAGGTAACAACACTCTTCTTATTTCTTGTACATATCTTGTTTGCATCGTTTCTGTACATATCTTGTATATCTATCTCTTGGAAGATAATGTGTTCCAAGAAGAACTATACCTATGGAAGAACAACAAGATAAGGATGGATATCATTAGATAATACACATGAAAGGATGAAATACGTCAAACAAATCATGTGAAAGCTATTGCAAGATAAGTCGAATCCATCATGAAGAGACTTAGAAGAAGCAAAGACAAAAAGAAGTCATCAATCAAGAGGAAATTGGAGAAAGACTTATGACGTTTTGTAGAAGACAACAAGACGAAAGCGTGGACTTTGTTAGACAGAGAGAGCCAATTATATATTGTAGAAGACAATAAGGATGTAGATGGAAGCGTGGACTCTGTGAGACGGAGGGAGCCGATTATATGCACTCATACATGAAGCAAGGATTAGGAGGGAGCTAATCCTATGATCCATTGAAGATGATGAAGTATATATCCATGGTAGCAACCATGAAAGATAGTACGTGTCCAGTTCAACCACAGAAGAAGTTTCTTTGAAGAGAAGCCTTAAAGTATCCCTGGTTGTCCATCCACATCTGTGATCCTATGATGAAATAAATAAATGGAATCCTTAGGGCATGGAATCTATAAGAAAACCCATGGACCCAACAGCTAAAGAAAAACATAAGAAAGAACATGAAGATTCCAAGAAAGAAGAGAAGCTTGAACAACCAGTCATTGTATCGAGAATCACAAGATTACTAGTCTGATATGAACTCACTAAAAACAATCAAGCAGAGGAACTAAAAGTTGTGATGAAGAACAGTGTATGAAAGACTTATGAATGAAAGCATTGCGAGATTGAAGACTAGAGGTTCTCCCAGATGGAGGGAGAAGACTATGACGATTACTTGTTCCAGTAAACCATACATACCTATACATGAGTCTTTATATCATCCGCAATATCCATGGGTTGGAGTTCTACATCAGATGAATGCAAAGAATGTTCTCTAGAGCAATTGAACAAAGAGCATATGAAGAGCAACCTCAAGACTTTGAGGCATACCAAAAAGAGACCCTTGTATGAAGATGGAAGAAAATAACTTGGTGGAGAACCTCCAGTGCACAACAGAAGCGTGGTGAAGATTTCCTATAACAAGATATTGTATCAAGATGATTACTCAGAAGATCAAATCTCATGATGACAATTATTCTTCTTTGCTTGAGAAGAATAGTCCAGATATCTCATTGTTCTAATCTGAGGGTAGATATTCTTTCAGATCTCACAGATGTGAGTGAAAGATTGGCCCAGATGATTCAATTTATATCATAACATTGTTTCTGTGCAGGTTGATATCAAATGATTGTTATGAAGTTTGTATGACAGTAGATGTATACTACTGTGGTGGATGTGTTCCACTATTCGTGACTATACGTTGCTGATCAAGTACTTGTGTGTTACTTGGTGTGGTAGTGTACCACTGGATTGTAATTATGTACTACTATGGATAGACACAATTGTGTTCTATTTTGTTTCGATTGCCTTGAAGACTATCAACAGTATTGGAAATGATTATCAGTTAGATGGATAATCAAAGGACATAGATTTCCCAGATGGAAAATGGTTCAGAGCATTTACTCTTCTAGATTAGAAGAATGGCTCTTGTACCACTCTGTGGAGTGAGCATCATGTCTGATTACTCAGATAGAGTATGGTTTCGAGAGATTATGCAGTTGATGACACTGATGATGATGATGGTGCTCATGATCTAGTCTATACAAATATGTTGATGCTACGGGGTGAATGGTATGTTTTTGTGCTCAAGACCATTACTTGTAATACCTCCCTAGCTAGGAGGGAGTGTTGATATTATGGTAGCTGCGGGAGGTTTTTACCTCCACGTGTAAACTTGACGAGGATAGAATATTTCGGGAAGCAAGAAGAAACCCTAATGAGTTGGCTAATAACCCTAGAAGACTTGTCGGCTCAAGAAGATAATCTATATAGGTTATTAGCCTCCAAGAGAAGAAGTAAGCCAGAAATAATAATATATACTAAACAGACAGATACCCAGAATGAGAAGTCGGCTCAAGCAGTTAGCCAAAATTAGTATAAATACAGGAGGCTAGTTCTCATTATGGCAGGCAGTCTCAGAATTGCAGAGCAACAACTTGTGCGCACTGCAGTGCCCAGTCTTGTGTGCAGGTTTGAGGAGAGTTGCCATTGCAGCTACTGCAACTAGCAGATCACGTTTGGCTTGGACTATCTCTTGGCTAGGGTTTGGACTATCTGATCAGCTCTTGTTGGTACACTATCCTTGGGGAAAGGTGCGCTACCATTTGTTTGGCTATCTAACCTAGGGTTTGCTTCCAGAGTGATTCTTTGTCAAGGTTAAGGTGCTCGGAGGGTGGCTTCGGCCTATGGTTGGGTGACAATAAAGATATTGTCAATGGTAAAACAAGCACATCCATTATATTCTAACAGTAGGTTTAATGACGTCAGTGCTACCCAAGGAAATGGGATATGATGTTTTGAAGTGGAGTTGTTTGTTTTGGGAACACTACAAATTTAGCTGCACCCAATAGGTTCCAATGCTATTCCATGGCATCTTTTTTGATTGGTTTCGTTCAAAAATTGGTTGGAAATTTAGAAAAATAGTTGAAATGACAGTTTTTAGTGGTTCAACATACATATTCTGGGTGTTTTGGGGTTTTTGAGGGCTGAATCAATTTATGCATTAAAAAATGCGATTTTTGAGCACTGTAAAATTGCAATTATGCCAACAACCCTGTTGTCGGATTCTAATGATAGTAACTCGAAAAGGTAAAAAACATAGAACATTTAGACTACACCTATCATTAAATAGCAACATGCACATATATTTCTCAAGGAAGGATGAACTTACCAGCGAGAGCCATTTTATGATAACAATCTTTTATATTTGCTCACAAATTTTAAAGGAAATTTTATGCCCCAAAGGTGAGTTGACGTGGTAAACAAATGAATCACTAAATATATATTGTTGAGAAAATGGGCTTTCATTCATAAGCAAAAATGCCAACCTTGTGATTGGTTACTAACATTTCTGCAAGGAAATTATAAAAAAATTGCTCCACACCATCTACAATGTCAATAATAAATTAGGTATATTTATGTATTCATTGTCTCATTACAACGTGGTATCTATACTTCAATTTCAATAATATATTAGGTATATTTATGTATTCATTGTCTCATTACAACGTGGTATCTATACTTGGGTAATAGTTGACAGTGAAAGGTTGACTTGAGAGTCGACTAGAGAGGTCCATTGGGTAGTGGATTTGTCTATTGGGCAACAAAAAGTGGACTTAACATAATACATTGGTGTGCAGGTTGAGGCAAAAACACAGTAGATTTCAATGTGCGTAAGGTGATCAAAGTTGACTATGTCTTCCTCATTTAAGAAAGTTACACTTTGGGTTATATATGGACAATCCTATGGATTAGTGTAGCATGAATTTTTTTTCTATTATTCATTGTATGTTGAGCTATGCTCACTTGTGATTCAATGTTGTAACAATGTCTTTGGACTCCACCTCTTCTTGGAATTCATAACTCATTATTTTTATAATTTCCTAGTTCTCCAACATGGTATTATAGCTGTTAGTTTGAGACCTAGTCTATTGTTTACACGTGCTTTGGACTCTCTTGTACATGCTACTACGAAGTCATAGTTCTTTGGTCGTGTAACTTGGGATTTTGACTAGACAAGATTGAATAAAGATTTAGGTTTGTAGAGTGATTTTGAGTTTTAAGTAGGAACCTATGGCTTTGAATGTTTGTAAGAAATGGAAATGCTATTGAAGAGTAAAGCACATTGGTAGTTTATGATGACTATGGTTCTAGATCCTAAGGATGATCAATAGAGGTTCACCATCAATTGTAAGAAGGACAATGTTGTAGGAGTTATCATGCTCAACCTCTTCAGGGAGACTTTCTTTCATATATGCGGGATCGACTATCCAAATCAATTCTAGAAGAAGTTGAAGACTTTGTTTGACACGATAGAAGAGAGTCAGGTTATGTAGATTGAGAAGGACTTTATCTCTCTTAATCTTCCTTCCTTTATTAGGATTGAAGATTATTTGGCTCGGGTGAAGGGGCTATTGTTGAAATTGGGTGAATGTGGAAAGGGTTTTCCAAAGGATAGTTAACTTATAGCATTGATCTTGATGATTTTGTAGACACCTTATGATGTATATTGTTTGACATTTGGTGGTAGTTGGGCTTCCATAGAAAAAGATCGTAAAGATTATACCTTTGATGCTTTCAGTGGTTTCCTAATTAGGGCATATTAAAAGTTGCTTGATGAAGGTAAACTTAAGATTAAGCAACATGCCCATGTCCTTAAGAAGCATGTTGATTAGAGATCGACTAAGAAAGGTAAAAAGAAGAAGACCTATTGGTATTGTGGAAAGATGAGACATGTTGAGAAGACTCACTGGAAGAAGACTAAAGATTTGGAAGATAAGGTCAAGAATCTTAAAGGTGAGGTGTCGACTAGTTGATTGACCAACTTGTAGCATCAACTTTTTGAAGGTAAGGGAGATTACTATACTTTATCCATTGATACTTCTCAAACATTGCACCATCATATGGCTAACGATGTTTTTTTTTATTTTTTTTTCCATCAAGTAAAGCTACAAAAGAAGAAATATTTGTGGCAGATGATCATGCACTTGTTGTTGGTTGTGGTAAGGTTGAATGTCAGATGGTGTGATCACTAATGTATATCATGTACCAAGTTTGAGTGGCAATTTGTTGTTTGTACACCAATGAAACTAGATTGGCAAGAAGGTTGAATTTTGGCTTGATAGTTTTGTTGTGAAGGTTATGAACAATGACTTTGTTGTTGCAGAGTGTATTCTTGACCTTAAGAATATAGTGTATAAGTTTTATGTTTTTTCTAAGAAAGATCTAGGATTGATTGCACTCATAGCTAAGGCAAACCATTGGAGCATAATTTTGTATGAAAGACTTACACATTTAGAACCGATGAAGTTTAATATGGTTAATGGACTACCTAGGGTTGTTACCCCTAATGGTGTATGTATAGGGTTTGTGCTCGAAAAACATCACTAGGTTGCATTTGAGATAGGGAAGGCATGGAGAGCAAGCACTCAATTGAAACCTGTCCATAGTGACATTTGTACAATGAACCAATCATCACTGGGAGGTGAAAGGTATGTTTTGACTTCCATTGATCAATTTTTAGGTATACTTGGGTATGTATCTTCAAGAATAAGGATCGTTTCTATAAACAATTCAAGGAATTTAGGGCATTTGTTGAAAATAAATGCCATCACCATGTAAAATATCTTAGATTAAATAATGGAGGAGAATATGTGAGCAAGGCCTTTGAGAGCTACTTGTCATAGAATGACATCTCTTGGCAGAGATAGCTTACACTCCTCTAGAGCAATGTTGTTGAAAGGAAGAATAAGAGGTTGGTTGGAATGGCATAGCGTTTGCTTCAGGGTAAATGTTTCATGACTAAGTTTTGGGTAGAGGTAGTTCACTTTTCAAACTACCTTTTGGACATGATTTTGACTAATGTTGTGTGGGATATGACCCATCTTGAAAAATGGAGTGGAAGAAAACCCTTGGTTAGACATTTGAAAATGTTTTTGATGCATAGGTTGTTTGATCCAATCAAACAAGAAATTATTTGCAGGAGGGATGCTGTCTTTGATGAGAAAACTTCAAGTATTGCTTTGTTGAACTCCTCATGAGGATTGTTAAGTAGTGATCCACTCGTAATTCTAAAAAATCATTTATCAACTTACGACTATACTGCATCAACTGGTGTGTCAACAAGCTTGTCCACTGGATAGTGGACTTGTGTACTAAAATAGACTTGTAGCCGATCTTCTATAGTAGAGATGATCACAAGCTTTGGACCACCCGCTCCTTTGAATAATGGTGATTTTGATTTAGTGACTCCCTCTACAAGGGACATTTGTCTTAAAAAATGGGAGACTAAGATGATTGAAGTTGTTGGTGTTGTTGCAGGAAATGTAAATGACTCAAGGAAAAAGTAGAGTTCAAAAACAACATGGTAGTGTTGCTTTGATGGCATGTGCACTAGAGGTATATGATATTGATACATATGCATATGATTTACTTGAATGGGAGAATGTTATTGTTTATGAGTACAATTCCTTGATGACGAATAAAATTTGAGACTTAGTCCCTTGACCGTAAGGAAAGAATGGAGTAAAATGTTGATGTGCCTACAAGACCAAATTTACATTTGAAGGTGTTAGTGAGAGGCATAATTCTCAATTGACAACGAAGGGATTTTCTTAGAAGGATAGTATTGACAACATCGAGGCCTTTGCCCTTGTTGCAAAGATGAACTCTACTCCAGTGATTCTTTCACTTGTTGCTCGTTTTTAAGGGGAGGTACATCAAATGGATGTTAAGAGTGCTTTCTTACATGGCGATCTCACTGAGGAGATTTAGATGGATAAAATCCCAAGCTTTGAGAAGGATGGTAGTGTTGTGTGTTGATTAAACAAATCCTTGTATGGTTTGAAACATCCCCAAGGCATGGTATGCGAAGATCGATAAGTTATTTCTCGATTTTGGTTTCAAATGTTGTCCATTAGAGCACAATGTTTATGTTTTAATTGTAAATGACGATACTTTAATTGTTTCACTATATGTTTATGATTTATTCATTACTAAAGTTAGTATTGATCTCATTTCGGGTTTGAAGAAACAATGCATAGATACATTTGAAATCACCAACCTCGGTTTGTTGCATTTCTTTCTGAGCATCTAAGTTTTACAAATGGATGACATCATCTTTATTTCTCAACCTAAATGTGAGATGAATCTACTGCAAAGATATAAAATGAAAGTTAAATCCTATGTTACACCTTACCAATGGGGATTGATGTTGACTAAGGAGTGATTCTCCAAAAGTCAATGTTACTCTCTACATGTAGTTTGTTGGTAGCCTCATTTATTTAACTCAATCGACCTAATATTTCATTTGTTGTTAGTGTGGTCTCTAGGTTCATGCAAGATATGAATGAGAACCTCTTAAAGGTTGCAAAAATGATTGTTCGCTATATAAAGGGTACTTATCAACGTGGTATAAAGTATTTTAGTGAGAATATGAACCAATTAGTCTAGTATATCAACTCAGAATGTGTTGGAGATGGATATGAAAAGAAGTTGACTTCTAGCTATGTGTTTCATATTGGATCTGGACCCATAGTTTGGTGTTGTAAAAAGTAGAAGGTGGTCTCTCTTTCAACCACTTAGGTTGAATATAGAGATACAATTAATGTTAGGACATGGGGAAGTTGAATTTGAAACCTAATGGGTAAGATCATATTCCCCTTTGAGGAGTCGACTGTAGGGTATTGAGAAAATCAAAGTGTAATACAAGTCACTGAAAACCCTGTTGCTCACAACTAATGAGCATGTGGAGCTTCATGCCCATTATATGAGACAATGGGAATATGAAATTATTGTCTCTTGTATATTGCACGATAGATGATCAACTCCCTAATAGATTTACTATGTTGTTAGCAGAAGCTATGTTTGTGAAACTTTGGGTAATGCTCGAGCTTCAGGGTGCTGCAATTATGGGGTGGTGTACATAGATAATTTCACCTCTTGAGTCTCTAGAAAGTTGTGCTGAGAGGGGTGTTGGAACAACAAATTCATCTCACCCCTAGATCTTTTGGAGATAGTTAGTGGATGGTGGAAGGTGGACTTGAGATTCAACTAGAGAGATCGATTGGGCATTGGATTGGTTAGTCATGTCGACCAAATATGGCTTGGCTCAATGGATTGGTGTGTAGGTTGAGACAAAAAAACAAGAGATCTGGGCATGCCTAAGGTGATCAAAGTTGTGTATGCCTTCGTAATTTTAAGGAGATTAGTTACTCTTTGGGTTATATATAGATGATCTTACGGATCAATCTATCATGAAAGTTTCTTTGTTATTCTTTGTATGTTGAGCTATGATCACTTGTGCTTCAATGTTGTAACACTGGCTTTAGACACCACCTCTTCTTGGAATTCCCAACTCTTCATTTCTACAAATTCCCTAGTTCTCCAACACTTTGAAGTGAGGCATTACATCTAAAACTTAGGTAATTGCAATGGCAATAATGATCCTCCTCTTGATTTAAAAAACCATAAAAAACCAAACAAAGAAGAGCTCTTTCAACAAGCATGCTTCTTCTTTGAATCATCATTTTCTAACATTTCCTCCTCAATGATGGTACCTCGACCGATAATCATAGTATGGATGTTTTTCATAACTAGTGTTGACAACATCGATATCAACCAAAATCATTGAGGGTATTAACCTTGAGACATCCGAAACAACGATCAAAAAAGTTGGCAAACCATGACAAGCATTTAAAAAAAAAAAAAACTAGTAACAACATCAAATAATCACATCGCCACATAAATGTTTAAAAACAATAATATATAAGATGCCAAATGATGCATCCAACATTCATTATTGATAGTGATGGTTTTTTAGTCAAGATTCAAAATTGAATATGCAATTCAAATTTACATGAAATGAAAATCACCACATTGACAATTTTTGAAACATATCTCATAACATCCTTGTGATTTTGGTCCACAACATTAGAGATAGCGCATAACACCCTTCTCTAAATGGTCAATTCCTTGTGAATGGTATCTACCTTTTCAAGATGATTTAACCGAGACATTCCCAACGTAGAGCTAGAGCTACTTTGGTATATGCTAGGGGGGTTCTTTCCTTTACCCCTTGAAGTGCCTCATTGTGCATACTTAAGTGGAGAATGTTGTTGGAATGTGATATTAAAAGAAAATAGACGAGTAGTTAGGGGCTCTACTTACCCCTCCATTTATAGAGCCATCATGCGACCTTCACCATTTGGAGCATTGGTGATGAGGATATTAGGAGATACTTTGGACTTCTTCTCAATCTTATACAATATGGGGATCATGGAGCTTGTGTTGTTACTGAGGAAGGCCATGGTGAAAACAATGAGAAATCATTGTTATTTTCTATCATCATCTCCTTAATTCTCCTTACATGAGAGAACTTCCATTCTAATATTGTCACACGAACATGGATTGTTCACATCAAACTTTGACATGCTTTGAAGGAACATGCCCACTAAATTGTTTCCCCGACTTCTCATTGATCCTAATTCTGTGTACTCCTAATGGATGTTTATCTTGTTGCACTTATGTTGTCATTCATGTGAAAGTGGTCGTGGACATGGTCAATTATAGCGCAATAACACACTAGGATGAAAACAAAAGTGCACACAATAACAAAGAATATGGCACAAAGTATGACGCATAGAAGAAGGAAGTCGTGAAAGGATGAAAACAATAGTGCATAGAAGGATCGAAGGATGAAAGGATCAATGACGCATACGAAAATCAATGGCTAGGACTTGATTGCAGATATGATTGGTCGGTGAAGCAATTCTTGGCGATAACAAATAACTACAGCTGGATCGACAGGGGGATGACCTACGACGCAGTTCAAAAGTGAAGTAAGATAGAGAAAAATGCAACATAGTAGATTTCGATAGATTTTCTTGGTCGTGATTGTGAAGTGGAGCGACGGATGTTGGTGTTGCAGTGCAACGACAGATGTCCAACGACTGTAAGGTGCTTTGAGCTAGTGTGATGAATGACACAGTGGAGTGTGACAAAACGAAGCTGGTCGCTTATCAATGGAGCAAAAGAAAGTCTGTAGGTGCCTTGAGCCAGTGTGACAAATGGCATAGTCAACTACGACGAAACAAGTGGAAGTTCAACAGTCAAGTAAGCGAGTCACCGGGGTGCGCTCACATTCTAGTGGGGCGATTGGGCGAGTGCACTGCAGGGAAAGTCCTATAAGTTGAAGACTTATGACTTGAATTTTTCACTCCTATTCTATCTGTGCATTGGGCGCTTTGTAAAACATAATGTAAATGGCTGCGTCAATTTTGATGAGATGCAAGATTTGGCCACAAAATCGATCTTTCGTTAATTATTGAAAGGATTAATGATGATCCTTGAACGTTTTCGTAAAATAAGGAATATTTGGTCTGTTTGATTTAGTTAAGAATGTCCAGTCATAACTGAACAAGAAATATTCTTATTTTAGACACAAGTATGTCCACATATAACTAACTGGACTTTGAAGTGGTCAAGATATGTCCACAATATAACTGTTATGCGTCCACATACTTAATTTAGACAGAAGTGTGTCCACATATAACTAACTGGACTTTGATCTGGTCAAGATATGTCCACAATACAATTGTTAGGTGTCCACATATAGTTAGTTGAACTCAAGCAAATACATTATAAATAGGGATGTGTGATGATCAAGTAAATGTTGATGAGAATAGAGGAAATGTTTTTGTAACTTTGAGAAAGATTTAATTGTGTAAGAATTAAAAAAAAAATGAATACAAGGAGGTAGGGTGGCTCAGGGGAGAGGACTAGTGTCCTCATTCTACAGGTTAGTGCCTGAGAGGATTGGTGTCCTCATCATTTGTAACATGTTGGTGCCTGAGAGGATTGGTGTCCTCATTATTTGCAACAGGTGGGTGCATGTCGAGCTGAAATATTATAAATTGTAAGTTGGTGCTTGCAGAAGAACATAAAAAAAGATGTTCTGTGGTTTTCTCCCGCATTGGGTTTCCATGTAAAATTTTTGGTGTACTATGTTTTCTATGTTGTTTTGATTTATGCATGCATTGATGATTAAGTAAGCACTTCAAAATAATATTAAAGCTTTAAAGAAAAGAAAATTAAGAAGATTGATACAATACTGATTCACTCTCCCCCTCCCCCCTCTCAGTGTCGTTGTGAATCTCAACAATTGGTATCAGAGCAATATTCCTTCTGTAACATCCTAACAACTGGAAGGAAGATCACACGAAAGGTATGGCAAGTCAAGACTCCTCTTCTTCTTCAACCAAACCTCCTCTATTCAATGCAACACATTTTTCTTTTTGGAAAGTCATAATGAAGACCTACTCGATGTCTCTTGGTATGGAAGTTTTCCAGATTGTGGTAGATGGTTATAAAATCCCAACAACTCTTCCAACTGATGAAGCTGCTAAGAAAAAATACTACAATAATGAAAGAGCTATGAATGCTATCCAAGGTGGGCTTGTAGAAACAAAATTTGTGAAAATAATGTTGTTGGAATCTACAAATGAAATATGGGACAAACTAGTAAATAATTATGAAGGAGACAAAAAAATAAAGTTGGCCAAAATTCAAGCTCACATAATGCAATTTGAAAGCTTAAAGATGAGTGAAGATGAAAATATTGTAGGTTTCTTTTTTAGAGTAGATGAGACTGTAAACACCATGAAAGGGCTAGGTGAGAAGATTTAAGAAGCTATGGTGGTTCAAAAGGTACTGAGATCTCTTCCCTCAAGACTTGATGCGAAAGTTTCAGCTATAGAATAAATGCATGAACTAGATAAACTGACTATGATAGGTTCCATGTAATACTGACTTATTATGAGACGAAGACTAGGAAAGAGCAACCAAATCTAAAGGACGAAATCTCCAAGGCTTCGGTCAAATCGTCAACATCTTAAGATCATGATTCCTCTAAACACTTCTCAGATGAAGAAGAAGCTAACTTTATAAGGAAATTGAACAAGGGCTCCAAAAAGTATAAATGTATGCTACCATTCAAATGCTTTCAGTGTGACAAAGTTGGTCATTTTGCATCCAAATGTCCTTTCAAAGAAAACAACACCAATGAAAAATGAAGAAAAGGCAAGGATAAACCTAGGGAGTTTAATAAGAAAACACATTTTAAAAGGAACAACTTTTATTCAAAGGAGGATAACAACAACTTTTCAGAAACTGAAAAAGAAGAATATGAGCCAGATACAATTCAAGATGAAAAACTTCTTATGGCTTTAGAGAAACAAAGATTTGATCAAGGATAAAAAACATAGAAGAGTGTGATGCTATAGTCGACATGGAAGGAGAACTCATTAGTGGTCTGGAGGAAATCTCCCGACTCAAGAAAAAGAATAGACTAAGAAAAGAACAATTACAAATTTATAAAGAAAAAGAGAATGATATTGGCGAAGATATAGTCATCTTAAAAATCCATCTAGAAGAGGCCAAAATAAAGGAAGAAATATTGATAAATCAGATAAAAGAAAATGAGAACATCTATGACAAATTGGAAGCATAAATAATATCCTTAAGAAAAGATCTAGAGAAGTCCAAGACTCAAATGAATATCAAATTTGTAAGAGGATCTGAAATTCTAGATGACATTCTCAACAATCAGAGATCACCAAGTGACAAGACAAGGCTGGGATATAAGGAAAGTTCGAACGTTGTCAAGGGTGAGTCAAGCATCAACATGTCAACTACTGAGAAGCCCACAAACTATGTCAATGCTCTCAAGGGAAACACCAGTCAGCCTAACAAGTCAAAAAATGAAAAGAAGAAGTAGTTAGAACTGGATCAACCCAACCATGCAAACAAATATGAAGCAAGGAAGCAACATATGCCTGAATCTTATAAAGTTGGCAAACAAAGATCAATCCCTTCAAGTGAGTTCTTCATTCCAAGGCATCCAAATTTTTTCTATGGATATTGTTTCTCTTGTGTTAATTTTGGACTTAAGGCTATGAGTTGCGAGACTTTTAGATATAACATAAATGTAGGAATGAGATTCAATAAACCTCAAATGGCTATGGTTCAAAATTATTTTAATAACCCCTTCTCTCCTTTACTGAATGAAATTGATTGCCACATATGCAATAATTTTGGACACAAGGCAAGTGAATGTAGAAGCAATATGTTTCCTATCTTTAAGCAAGACAAACAAGAATTTTTTTCCAAGGTTTGGAGGAAGAAAAATAAAAACAAAGAAAAATATGGACTGGCTCTATATGCCAAAAATCAAGAAAATCAATGAGATATTGACAATGGGTGCTCCAAGCACATGACAAGAGAAAAGCGTAAGTTTGAATTCTTAACTAAAGAAAAAAGTGGTCATGTTACTTTTGGAAACAATGCTCCAACCAAAATTAGAGGAAAATGGATTTTTGTACTTGTGGAAGATAAGAAGGGAAATATCAAATCACATAATGTGATGTATGTAGATAGTCTAAAACATAACTTGTTGAGTGTAATTCAAATGTGTGATCAAGGACACAATGTTCTCTTTCATTCAAAAGGCTGTAAAGTAATGGATGCAAATACATGGAAGAATGTTGTAAAGGTAGTTAGAACTTCAGGGAATATTTATGTCCTAGGAGAAGGCAAAGAAAAACGTTGCATTGGTAAAACTGATGAGAGATGGCTTTGGCACAAAAGACCAGGTCATCTTATTTTTAATCAATTTGTTAAGCTAGGAAGAAAATATGTTGTGCGCGATATGCCTAAAATTTCCAAACCTGAGAATACTATCTGCAAGTCATGTCACTTTGGAAAGCAGTCAAGAGTTCAATTCAAGGCAAGAGAACACTCCATCAATCAACCTCTTGAGCTGATCCATACAGATCTATGTGGCCCTACTAGTACACAATCACCACGAGGTGAAAAATATTTCATATTGTTGATTGATGTTTATACCATACTTGGGTTGGATTGTTGAAGCACAAATTTGAGGCATTTGAAAAATTTTAAATCTTCAAAGCGCTGGTAGAAAATGAAATGGAATTAAAAATCAAGTGCCTAAGGTCAGGGAAAGGAGGAGAATTCACATCTGATGAATTCAACAATTATTGTGAAAAACATGGGATCAAGAGACAATTTGCTATTGGAAGAATCCCTCAACAAAATGGAGTTGTAGAAAGGATGAACATAACAATTCAAGAAATGGCCATGGCCATGCTTGATGAATCAAAAGTACCCAATACCTTTTAGTGAGAGGCCGTTCAAACCACTATCAACATTCTCAATAAATCTCACATAAGAGTAAACAACAATAAAACCCCTTATGGGCTATGGCATGATAGATCAACATCAATAAAAAATTTCAAGATATTTGGAAGCAAATGCTGCATTAAAAGAAATGAAGACACCTTGGGTAAGTTTGATTCTAGAGTTGATGAAGGTATCCTATTAGGATACTCCTCCAGAAGCAAAGGGTACAAGTGCTACAACAAATCACTCCACAAGATAGTTGAGAGTATAGACGCGAAAGTAGATGAAGGATCACTTCATCCAGTAAGACACCAACACCATGATGATTCATAAAATGAACCAATCAACAATGAACCACACGATGTCATAATGAACAAATATCTGGAACAAAAGGATTCAGAGGAAGAGGAGAGAATGAAAACACCACAACCAAAGACACCATCAAGGTATGTTCAAAAACATCATCCAGAAAGTCAGATTTTTGGAAACAAGGAAGCAAGTGTACAGACTAGAAAAAAACTTATAGATACACCTAGCTCTACAAATTTTGCATTGTTGTCCATGAGTGAACCCCAAAAATTTGTGCAAGCAAGTCATGATGACCACTGGGTTAAATCCATGAATGAAGAACTAGACCAAATAGAGAAAAATAAGACTTGGAATCTTGTTCTAAGACCCAATAACAATAATGAAATTGGAACTAAATGGGTATACATAAACAAGTTGAATGAAGATGGACAAATAGTTAGAAACAAGGCTAGACTGATATGCATAGGGTATGCTCAAGTGGAAGGAATGGACTTTGAAGAAACCTTTGCCCTTGTTGCAAGAATTGAAGCTATCAGGATGTTTTTGGCTTTTGCATGCTACAACAAATTCAAAGTTTATCAAATGGATGTCAAATCAACCTTTTTAAATGGTGACCTAGAGGAAGAAGTTTATGTGGACCAACCCGACGGTTTTCAACTGACTAACAAAAATGATTATGTCCGTCGATTAAAGAAAGCCTTGTATGGGCTAAAACAGGCTCCAAGAACTTGGTACTATAGACTGGACAATGATTTAAAAAGGAACACTTGATAGGAACTTATACATCAAGGTTGAAGGTAATGACATGTTAATTATTGTAGTATATGTTGATGATATTATTTTTGGTAGTAACATTGAATTAACGAGTCCGAAGTTTACAGTTGCGATGCAACAAGATTTTGAAATGTTTATGTTGGGGGAACTCTCTTTCTTTCTTGGTCTATAGATTCATTAATTAGAAAGAGAAATTTTCATTTCTCAAAGCAAATATCTCAAGGAAATATTGAAGAAATTTGGCATGGAAAACTGTGCACCAGTGAGCACTCCTATGACTACTAGTTGCAAACTCAACAAAGATGATGATGCTCCCGAAATAAATCAAACCATGTGCATGTTTATGGTAAGCAATTTAGTCTATCTCACAACTTCAAGGCCTAACATCATGCAAGCAGTCGGTTTGGTAGGTAGGTTTCAATCCAATCCTAAGGAAACTCATGTCCTTGCAGTTAAAAGAATATTTAGATACTTGAAATGCACTATTGATTATGGCTTGTGGTATTCAAAAGACACAGACCTCGTTCTCAGAGCTTATACAGATGCAGATTGGGCAGGGAGTATTGACGATAGAAAAAAACACTAATGGAGGTGCATTCTTCCTTGGTAGTGGTTTAGTGTCCTGGATCAACAAGAAATAAACTTCCATTTCCCTTTCTACAACTGAAGCCAAATATATAGCTACAACATTATGTTGTACTCAAGTATTGTGGATGATAAACAATCTCAAGGATATTCAAGTTACTTGTGATCAACTTGTCACCATCATGTGTGACAATACAAGTGCTATCAATATCTCTAAAAACCCTTTTCAACACTCTAAGATTAAGCATATCCCAATCAAATATCATTTTCTCAGAGAACAGGTTCAGGATCAAGTGGTTAAATTAGAGTATGTTCCTTCCAAAGACCAAATTGCATATATTTTTACTAAGCCATTGCCAAGATAATATTTTGAGTCTCTTAGACAGAGGTTGGGTGTGATCTCGTTTTCCTTACTTCAGTAAAGAACACAGGTCACTACTTCTATAGGTGCCCATTTGATGTTGTATTAGGGGCAAGTGATATTGTTGTTAATATTTACATTAATCATAAAAATAAGTTTTCTTTTGTGGAGGTGCGCACAATAGAAGTTTGCAATGGTTCTCGATGGTATTATGTTTGAAGGTGGTTCTGTGCATGTACAAAGTTTAGGAGAATGTTTTAGCACAGGCTTTTAGAGGTCCTTCTTCCTAGGGGGAGAATATACAAAGTCTCTCTTTGCCTTTGTTGTCAAAGGGTGAGAGTAACAAATAAAAATCAACAAACCCGTAAGTTGATACACATTGAAAGGGGGAGTTTGTTGCGCACATTCAAAGGGGAGCAACTTAGCATAAAGGCCAATGATTTGACAGTTGCACACAATGAAAGGGGGAGCAACTTAGCATAAAGGCCATTGATTTGGTAGTCAGGCTCTTTTGGTTGCCATCAATGACAAAGGGGGAGTTTGTTGCACATATGTTGTCATTGATGTCAAAGTGGTCATGGACATGGCCGATTACARCRCAATAAAAGACAAGGATGAACATAGAAGTGCGCACAATAATAGACAGTATGGCACAAAGTGTGATGCACAGATAGAAGAAGTCGTGAAAGGATGAAAACAACAATGCACAAAAGGATCAAAGGACGAAAGGATCAATGGYGCAGGAGAAGATCARTGGCTAGGACTTGATTGCAAATATGATCAGTCAGTGAAGCAGTTCTTGGCAATAACAGATAACTGTAGCCGAATCGACAGGGGGATGACCTACGACGCAATGCAGAAGTGAAGTACGACAAAGAAAAATGCAACATATTTTCATGTCCATGATTGTGAAGTGGAGCGATGGATGCTAGTGCTGCAACGTGATGACGAATGTGCAATGACTGCAAGGTGCTTTGAGCTAGTGCAAGGAACGATGCAGTGGAGTGTGAAAAAATGAAGTCGGTCGCTTGTCAATGGCGCAAAATAAAATTTGTAGGGTGCCTTGAGCCCGTGCGACAAACGATGCAGTGGACTGCGATGAAACAAGTGGAATTTCAACAGTCAAGTAAGCAAGTCACCAGGGCACGCTTACATTCTGGTGGGGCGACTGGGCGAGTGCACTGTAGGGAAAGTACGACAAGTTGAAGACTTGCGACTTGAATTTTGTTCTCCTATTCTATCTGCGCATTGGTCGCTCTGTAAACCATAATGTAAATGGCTACGTCGATTTTGATGAGATGCAATATTTGGTATAATCGATCTTTCGTTAATCATTGAAAGGATTAATGATGATCCTTGAACGTTTTCGTAAAATAAGGAAGATTTGGTCTGTTTGATTTAGTCAAAGAATGTTCAACCATAACTAAACAATAAATATTCTTATTTTAGACAGAAGCACGTCCACATATAACTAATTGGACTTTGAAGTGGTCAAGATATGTCCATAATATAAGTGTTATGTGTCCACATACTTAATTTAGACAGAAGTGTGTCCACATATTGTTGATATTATGGTAGCCACGTGAGGTATTTACCTCCATGTGTAAACCTGACGAGAATAAAATACTCAGGGAATCAAGAAGAAACCCTAATGAGTTGGCTAATAACCCTAGAAGACATGTTGGCTCAATAAGATAACTTGTATTAGGTTATTAGCCTCCAAGAGAAGAAGTCAGCCAGAAGAAATAATATATACTGAACAGACAGATACCTAGAATGAAAAGTCGGCCTAGGCAGTTAGACATAAGTACTATAAATACAGGAGGCCAGTCTTCATTCTGGCAGGTAGTCTCAGAATTGCAGAGCAACACTTGTGTGCACTGCAGTGCCTAGTTTTGTGCGCAGGTTTGAAGGAGAGCTTCCATTGCAGCTGCTGCAACTAGCAGATCACATTTGGCTTGGTCTATCTCTTGGTTAGGGTTTGGACTATCTGATCAACTCTTGTTGGTGCACTATCCTTGGGGAAATGTGCGCTACCCTTTGTTTGGCTATCTAGCCTAGGGTTTTCTTTCAGAGTGATTCTTTGTCAAGGTTAAGGTGCTCGGAGGGTGGCTTCGGCCTATGGTTGGGTGACAATAGTGATATTGTCAATGGTAAAACGAGCACATCCATTATATTCTAACCCATATAACTAACTGCACTTTGATCTGGTCAAGATATGTCCACAATACAACTGTTATGTGTCCACATACAATTAGTCGAACTTATGCAAAGATATTATAAATAGGGATGTGCATTGATCAAGTAAATGTTGATGGGAAGAGAGGAAAAAACTTTTGTAACTTTGAGAAAGATTTAATTTTTGTAAGATTTTAAAAAAATGAATACAGGGAGGAAGGGTGGTGCAGGGGAGAGGTTTGGTGTCCTCACTCTACACGATGGTGCCTGAGAGGATTGGTGTCCTCATCATTTGTAATAGGTTGGTGTCTGAGAGGATTGCTGTCCTCATTATTTGTAATAGGTGGGTGCATCTCGAGTTGAAAGATTATAAATTGTAAGTTGGTGATTGCATAAGAACATAAAGAAATATATTCTGTGGTTTTCTCCCGCATTGGGCTTCCACGTAAAATTTCTGGTGTACCGTGTTTTCTATGTTGTTTTGATTTCTACATGCATTGATGATTAATTAAGCACTTCAAAATAATATTAAAGATTTAAAGAAAAGAAAATTAAGAATATTAATACAATACTGATTCACCCCCCCTTCTTAGTGTTACTGTGAATCTCAACATATCTAATTCATTGTCTTAAGTGGAGGAGACCTTCAACTTGTCACACCCACTAAGTCACCACAAATTGGCCAATTATGAAAATGGATACAAATGCCTCCCAACCTTAAATAACCAATCAAAAGTTTCATTCTCCTCATCCTATTTAGTTGATTAAATAATATATTTAGAAATGGTGCTACAAAGAATTTGCTACCCGAGCTTGTGATATTTTCGCTCTTTAATATTTATCGTGCCTTCTCCTTTTGGAGTGTACAACAAAGCTTGTTAGTCAGTGTGCAATAGAATTTGCAGATCTGCGAACATATAAGACATTGCTTTCAACAAAGCCTTGAAGTGCCAACCTACATCCATGTATTTCCAATTTATCATCTTAAATACTTTTGATAGACCCGTAATAGCGAGATAAAATAAAAATACATCTTGAATCCATATAATTAATGCATATTCTTAAGTACATGTTTTGCTTTTCCCTCTAAGTTATGAATCCTATGTTCTCTTTACTTCATTACCATAATTTATAACTTTATTGTGCAACAATGTTCAGTTGTGTCTCTACCTCATTTTCTTAGAGTTCTTGTAATTCATTTTAAATACTTTGCACAAAGTTTATTCTTTTGTTAAACAATCCATTTCCTCATGATGTAATGTTTGGTACTAAATGTGATTCTAATACATTTGATGTTTTCAATGGGTTGTTAAGTATAAAAAAAATCATGTTATGGGGGGATTTCTTTGCGCTAATGCCCATACTTCACCCACTCTTTCAAGCAACGTATCATGTTCACATTCCAATTGGAATGCTAGACTTTTAATGCTTAATGGGCCAATAGTAAATCATTATGTCATTTCCTAAGTTGAGAATATGATGTGTTTTCTTAAGTAGTCTTTGTTTAAGCTCTTACTAAATACAATCAAGTATGACCCTAGATCAAACTCTCATCCTCAGGGACACCATATCTAATGACATTAAAGAAAATTTTGAATCAATAGAGATAAGTCATCTTTGAGAAAATCATGGTTTTGGAATCCAATTGATAAGTTCTATGCTTCTTTCATTGCTATATATCTCTTTCATTGCTATATTGATAAATTTAATCTTGCACTTAGGTATGAGTGTAATCTTCTTTACCTTTGATCACTTTTTTATTATATTGCTATTCATGATCTCAAATTTGTTAGTCCATCTTCTCCTTGATCACATAAATGGACCATTCAATACACATTGAATTCCTTGTCATACTATTCTAATTGGTTGAATATCAAATATTGTGTCATGTATATTCTAAATGCTCATGTATATTCTAAATGCACTCAAAGGAGTACTCGAAGACTTCACTATCCTTATGCTTTATTTTGAAAGGGACTGCACTGATGGTGTGAGACTATTTTTTGAACCTAAATGTAAATTCACATTTGAAGTAATCACTTCTTGAGTCGACTCATGCTTCATGAAATTTCTTAGGATCCAAGTCTATATGTAAAATATATTTTTTCTTTTTCTTTTTAGTATTAGAAACTAAGTCTATCGTTGGATTCTTTAATGGTTGTTGTTTTCCTTTAACTAAACTTGTCGAAGATTGCTTGGGATGCTCGGTGGAATACTTGTCACAAGCCCAATTGATTTCTTTATTTCTCATGTCAAGTTTGTCTTGAAAGATGTTATAAGTAACATATTTTAGAATTTGTTACACGTGGCATTGCTAAACTCAAGAGGATAATACAATTATGCCAGAAAATATATGGAAGGGAAATCGAGAAGGTTGAGAAAATGTGAGCCATAAAGCCATTTCACCACATCTTCACTCATGTTTGGTATAGTCACTCACCTTTATATATGGCACAATCCTATGGCTAGTTCACCTCATGGTCACATGGAGCCTTGGCCAACCACAAAGTTATTGTTTTGTGGTAATAAAATAAGTATTTTTCAAATATATTCTTAGATTCAAATTTTATTATCGAAGAAAAATAATCTTAGAAAAATTATTGTAGGCATCTTAATTTATTGTGTGCTTAACCACAACATATATTAGGCATTAAATTTTATGTACATGTGTTGTTTTGTGCTCGTAATTTTTTATAATGTTATATTTGGGAAAATCCACTTTATGTAATAATAGCCTAATAACTCTTACTAGTACTTACATATTAAGATGGGTTTTTGCTATTTCATTGTTATAGATAGAGGCTTCTCCACTCTCTATGTATCTCATATCATTTCATCAATACAAACATTCAATGTAGATGTCTTTCTCCATTCTTCTAAATTTGCATGGGTAATCGACTTTTCGGTGTGTAAGTATCCCTATTGTTTCTTGGTTGTTTTTTGTTATTATTGTTCTATTTTGTTTTTTTGCAGTAGTGTTTCATTTGTTTATACGATCATTGTGAGTTGGTATCACAATATGTTAATCTTTCACTCTTGCCATGTGGTTTTTTTTTATTCAAGAAAAAAATGCAAAGAAAAATTTAAAGGGAAAATATATGTATGTGATTGAAGGATATTTGCAAGAAAGTATCAGGTTTTTTTTAGAATAAACAAGGGAGAAGATAGATAAAAATATCTTAGAACATGGTCCAAAATCCCCATTCCATAATCATGAGGGTTGTGAGGAGGAGTTAAAACCTTTTTTCATGAAGTTAAATACCCCTCCAATATTGATAGTGATATAAAACCACCAATGACTTTGTTGGAGCAGTGGAAGTGCATACATGGATAAACAAAATCAAAATTGAATTAAAGATCCAACATCTATATGACTAAGATGATAAATTGATTGTGGCCCTACAACATGTGGATGAGACGATTCATACTTTTAGAGAAAGATGGATTGTAAAATCCTTAGAGGGGTTTTAGTTATTTTCTAGATGCATTAACTTAGAGAGAATATCTTAATTCAGTTGCACTCAATGATGTTAAAATCGTGCACTTTTTCCAAAAGGATTGTATTGTTAAATAATATATTGAGAAGTTCCAAGCCATCGAGCCTAAGGCCAATCTTCCTCCAAATTGGGGGTAAAAAATCTATATTTCAAAGTAAAAAATCTATATTTCAAATCTATAGCCAAAAATTCACATTGAGGTAAAAATGTTTGAACCTGACTTACGAAAATTCCATTATCTATCATGTTCATTCTATTAATAAAAAAATACTTTGTTCTAGGAAATGGGGTTATACACGTGATAAGAGAGCCAATGAAGAGAGGAAGTATGAGATGCTAAAAATCAAATACTTGACATGTTAGCACAACCAAAACCCTTATCCTACCATTTTAAACCCCTACCATAGATTATCTCAACCATAGTTTAAGGGCCATGTTTGTAATACCCAAAAAAGTTTTGATGGAAGAACTACATGAATTTTACCCATAATATGAATCCGCAAAGAATATTTTTCTTGAAGAACCTATTAAAGATTACAATTTACATGACCAATCATTTGAAATAAGTGAACCCTTGGTTTCCCTTGCTGCAATGACTAGGTTGGGTAGAATTCATACCTTCAAGTTTTATGGGCATATTAAAAAATATAGGGTCCTTGTCAGGGTGTTTTTTAGGGGCGAATTTTTGCCAATTAGCTATTTTTTGGCCTTTTCTTTGAAAAATAAATTCGCAAATTGCCCAATTCTACTTTAAAATTTCACCTATTTTTTACACAAAAAATGCTCATATTGATAATATTTGTCAAAATCTACAAGTTTTAATAGTAAATTGTATTTTTTCATTGAATCTTCTTCTACATATCCATATGTATTCTAGGTGATTACCTAGAATACTATACTAAGGTATAATATTTGAATCATTAAAAAATACCATGGTCCTTGTTATGGTTGATCATGACAATACATTAAACATCCTTAATAAAAAAACAAGCCAAGCATTTGAGCCTCTGTTTAGATACTTTTGAATGCTTCTCCATTGGCATCCCAAAGCATAAACACATTTAATGTGCAGGTGTGGTGAAGATGGTGGAACTTTGTATGGGGGTTGTGTCCTCAAGGTTGACTTCTATAGAAATTATATTTTGAAGAATTTTTAGTTTGATTTTCTGATAAGCTTTCTTGGTCTCAGAGGATGGTGAATATCATCATTGCCATTGCCATCATGTAATAATAGATGTTGGAGGAATACATGTCCTTTTGGGTATTCAAGGGCTTATTTCTTTAGGTGCCTACTCCACTAACCATTGTGATAAGTTCTTTCTTTTCCACCATGATGGTCAAAAGGTGACTTTGAAAGGACACTAACCCAATATATAGGGGCACCTATATTGTAGACTACAAGAGGGGCCACTTTAGTTTCATTGCTCACTTGTACTTACATGGGAGAAAATTTCCTCGAGAAACTTATGCTCCAAGGTGAACATCTTCATAGTAGGGGAATGGAACATTTTATTGAGTTGGACCCCACCAAAGGTCCCAAAATGGTGTGCTCCTATTGATATGGATGTTTTCAAAAGTTTGGAGGAGCTTTCAAATGCTGGGTTCATCAATATTAGCAAGAACCCTTATTCTACCTTAATGGTGTTAACAAGGATAAACTTGATTCTCACTGCCTTTGTAATGATTATAAAGGACTCAATTAAATCACTATCAAGAATAAATTATCCATGCCTAAATAGATAATTTTATGGATGAGCTACATAGCGCCTAGTCCTTTTCTAAGATTGATATATGTTCAAGCTACTACCAAATCCCCGATAGGCTCTCAAACTAAGAGAAGACTACACTTAGGACTCACCAAAGACACTTTCAATTTTACGTAATGCCATTTGTCCTCTACAACTATCTTTCTACTTTTCAAGTTTTAATGAACAAGGTGTTTAGTAAGTATCTTTGCAAGTTTGTTATGGTTTTCTTTGATGATATGCTCATATATAGAAAAATATTCATAGAGCATTTTGTATCTTGTACTAGATACTTTATCCCATCATAAAATTTATGCTAAGGAATCCAAGTGTGAATTTGTGAATATTTTTTTGAATTATATTGGTAATATTATCTTTATAGATGGTGTTTGTATTTATCCTTTCAATATCTAATCCATTCAGGGGTTGCTAGTTCCCACAGCTCTTAAGAAATTCAAGAATTTATAGGTTTAACAAGGTTCTATCATGGATTTATTTATAACTTGTATGTTATCACTCACTCTTTGAATGATGTAATAAATAAGGATTCCTCCCTTGGTCTATTGAGGAGAAACAAGGTTTTAAGAGCCTATATTAATCCCTTACTTCAATGCATGTGCTCACTACCCCTGATTTCACTTGGCCCTTCATAGTTTTTATCCTTGAAAAAAAACAAATCATAAATTCTACTTGAGATGAAAAATAAATACATTATGTGTACACATATTGCATTTCGAGAACATCCAATGTGTGAATTCTCTATTAAAAAAATAAATCTAAATTAGATCAAGAAAGAACCTCATAACTGATCTATGTGCTAGACTTATAGTTCAAATCATGTACATCATATAAAAAATTACAATTTCGGAAAAAAAACCTCAACAATGGTCTCTAAACTAGAGAGAAGAACCTGATTAGTTACATCCCCAAGGTGCCACAACCATTTCAAAAATGGCATCAACATTGTAACAAAAGTGAATCATAAGTCCATCAAGATGAGTCTAAAGAAACCACAAAGTATAATAAGGAGAACATAATAGAGTATCAAGGAGCTAGAGGCTCAAAGATAGGTTTGTTTCCACCAACCATAAGCCATTAGAAATATAAGAACAATCTTGTAACTTTGGAAAAAATATGCTACTTAAGACAAAGACTATAAGAATGGGTCCATGAACAACATCATCATCATTTGATTTCATTATTATCTAGCAATGGTTAACAACTAAATGGAGGAGTCACTTCTTTTGAGAGAAAAACATCTTTAGAGGTGATATCTTTTGAAATTATAAATGAGGGTTGCTCCTTAATAAAAGATAGAGAGGATGCATTCTTGGAAAATTGAACCATCCCTTATTTCCTTTCATAAACAAGAACCAATAGTGAATTGAAGTCATTCTTTTGAAAAAGAAAAAAAAATGTTTGGACACATCTCATTCCACCCTTAAGCACTTGAGCGAGAGTGAAATCGTTGATACCTTTCCAATCCCAATCATCCCATAATGGGAAAATACGTCAGAAACGATATTTTAACCTTGGTGGGAGGGTAACAAATTCTCCTCTTAACCACTCAACCTAGACCAATTGACAACTTTTCCCTTCACCATAGAATGTGAATCTTCTAGGTTTGGTCTTGGTGTAGTACTCTTATAGGATGATAGACCCATTTCCTTTGAAATTCGTAAGTTGAATGAAAAATAAAGGCACATGTCCACATACAAAAAATAAAATTTGGCCATACTCCATGTCCATGACTTCACGATCATCTATAATAACGACAAAGGGAATATGCATGGAGCACCTAGTGACACAGGGTATTTTATTAGGGGATCAACAAACATGGATTGTCATGATCCAAGCCTATGACTTCAAAATCATCTATAATAACAAGGGTAAGGGGAATATTGTTGATGGTGCATGATGTCGACGTGATGAACCGCCCGCATTTATCTCCATATTAGTTATCCATCCTTGTTAGGTACATGAGCTCCTCACATATTACATACTAGATATTGCTACAATTTCTTTGGATTATCAGAATAATGTAATTCTCTTTAAAAATTGCATCTATTTTGGCCCTAGATATCCCTTGGTTGGTCATGTGGTATTTCACAAAGCTTATAAGAATACATCCTCTTACTTTTATTAGCTAAAAATGAAGTTCAATGTTGAACAATTTATGGTTGAATGTGATATTTGCTGGCGTAACAAGATATAATTTGTTCCTTATTTTGGTCTTCTCCAACGTAATTGCATCCCCAACCATAAGTGGAAGAGGTATCCATGGACTTCATCACCAACCTACGACTCTTTGAAGGTAAGTATGTTATCTTTGTGTTGGTTAATTGCTTAACCAAGCATGTTGGTTTCATTCCATTGACTATGAAGTTGATAACATATGGTCATATGGGGTTGCTCATTTATTCTTTAAGCATGTCTTTGAGCTCCATGGGATCCCTCATCACATCATTTGTGATTGAGATTCCAAGTTTGTTAGTCAATTTTGGTAAGAACTTTAGAATTAGCAATGTCAACCTTTAATGTGATCATTTCCTATCACCCTCAATTAGAGGGGTGACCGAGGCGGTTAACAAGTTCCCGGAGGGATACCTTCACATGAACTGAGGGGATGAGCAAGGAAAATTGTTAAGATTGTTACATCTTGAAGATTGATGGTATAATACTAACTACCACTCTTCTATCAAAATGACCCCCTTCAAGACATTATATGATATGAGGTGGTTAGCATGTTCCTGGAGGGATACCTTCATATGCATTGATCGGATAAGCAGGGAAAATTGTTAGGGTTGTTACATCTTGTAGAGTGATGGTATAATATGAACTACAACTCTTCTATTGAAATGACCCCCTTCAAGGCATTATATGATATGTGATCCGAAATCGGATCCAGAAGCCTGACAGGGCTTGAAAAATGCTAAAAAATGAAAGTGCTCGGAATGCGATGAAACTGGTGCCATTACGTCCGTTTCGTCTTCCTGATTCTGGCGGTATATTTACTTTGTCAAACGGGCTCCGTATGGAGAAGATATCACGTTTTGTCCGAAAAGCCAAACAGGCAAAACAAAATGGACGCTGATTGGGCAGTCCGTACAGTTCGTACAGGCTGACGTGGCAGGGCCGTACATCCGTACACTGACGTAGCAGGGCCGTACAACTGTACGCTGATGTGGCAGAGTTGATGTGGCTGAAAGTTGGACGAATGGTAGTCTGACACGTGGCAGTTTTTTGGTCAATGATTGGGTGCCACGTGGCCCAGTCAAGGGCTGCCACGTGGCACCCATTTATTGAATAATGGCTTGTTATTTAAAATTTTATGTGGAGTCCATGGGGTTCGACCCCCAGACCTCCCCACCGCGCAACGCCTTAACAAGTCCGCCCGACCGCTATACCACACATTAGTTTTTGTAATGAATATGGAAAAATATGTATTTGAATTTAATTAAAGAAATGTTTGGCGGGGGGTCGAGCCGGGGCTTAGCCCCGACCCAAGGTCATATTGTTGGTTAATATATGTGACCATTCCATTGTTAATTGGCGCGCGTGCGGGGGGTGTTTTAAACATAGCCCGCGGTTATATACATATACCATATGGCCATTATATATATGAGTGCGCACGAATTTAACGGAGCCCTCGGTCACACTAGTGTTGCATGCGACCATGCCCTCCGTATTGGTGTGTGCGCGGGGGTGATTCAAATGTTAAGCCCGCGGTTTTGTATGGTGACATATGACCACAGTTGGAGCGCGTGGAAGGGGTTTAAAATGGTTAGCCTATTTTACATAGCGCGAGGTCATATGACCTTTATACGCCCAGGTGCTAGGCGGTTAGGGGCTGGCGTGCCCTTAACCGTCCTACGGTTTTCACCGTTGGCGCGGTTGCGCCCGATGCTGGGTTTTCACGCTATTTATTGCGTGTGTGCCAGGTTTAATAAACAAGGGTGCGTTTTGTAGAACCAGTGACAACAAGCTTGAAGGGAAAGACTTCCAGGAGGCCTAACTTCTTCGTTTTTCGACCGATTGAGGTGCCGAAAGAGCCCAGATAGGGGTTTTTGGATGCTCTGAAGCCATTAGAGCAGTCAGAGAAGAGTTATGCTGAAGAGAAGCCAAGCCAAATCCATTTTGATGCAGAGAAGCTTTTGAGGAGGAGACGATGTCGGACCATTTCTGGGAACCCCGGACATCCGTTTTGCGTGCCGTTTTCTTTGTAGGGTTCTTGAGATCTGGACGAACATGACCAAATCAGTCTTGTAGCCATTTGGCATTGCAGCGATGCGTTTTTGAGCTCTTGAACAGAAATAAAGAAGCCTCCCCACAGAGACAAAGGCCCAGAGACGAAGGCAAAGTTGTGTCGAACTCCGTTATCAATCTGCGTGTTATGGTTTGCTGTCTATTATTTCATTTCAGATCTGCAAATGTGTATATCGCTGTCATAATCCCTCTTCTTTCCTCATCCTTTCACTAAGTTTCTAAAATGGTTAATTAACGCATGCAAAATTAAAACTCAACCATAAGTCATTAAAAGATCCAACGGATCAAGTGGTATCAGAGCTAGTTGACGTTTGGATTTGAGTTTTGCATGTTAACCAGGGAAAAGCTAAAGTGTGGTGAAGGCGAGCTTGTTGCAGAGAATCCATTAATTGGATTGAGAAAAAGGGCTTCTCACAGCGAGAAGATGGCATCGGAAGAAGGGATTTCTCAAGATGAGAAAGAGTTTCGGAAAACATTCCTTGCTATGTCGGAGATGGTGAAAGTTTTGTACGAAGATTACTTGGAACGGAAGCGACCAGTTTTGGGTGATTCTTCAAAGGGAAAAAGTGAAGAGGA
>ML800705.1:93584-117357 GCA_009831015.1 Picea engelmannii
TGGAAGGGAGGCGCGCAGCCTTTGCTGCGCCCTTACCAGGAGAGCCACCGTTTTTTGGAGACGAGGGGCCCGCAGACTGCATCTTCTGCGAAGGAGGGCGGGCGAGGCCCGCAGCCAATGCCGTGGCCTTACCTGGAGCGCCATCGAGCGATGGAGATGAGGGGGCCGCCATTGGAATGCAGCTGCAGCGCAGGAGAGCAGAAGACGCCGGGTCGGCGGCCTTCGGGAGAGCCAGGAGCACGGGAGCTCTGCGTTAGGGTTTTTTTTCTTAAGATTGTAATTTTACACCTTACAAATGGTGTAATTACATACAAAATTATAAATGTTTACACTATTTTTTTGTAAATAAAATATTTGTATTACCTTATAATATCAAAATCATACATATGTCTGGGCCCTGATGCATGGCTTGTTATGTGTGGAAACCAAGCCAACATCAAGGCCATGTACGATTGTCTTGCATAGTTAAAAAATACAGAGGTACAATAACTTAAAACTAGAGTTGAGACTTGTCAACCAAATTGTCTTCTACCTATCCTTTCTAAAAAAAAACCTAAAATTGATAATATGCATAAAAGAGAAATCACATTCTTGGTGCACGCGACGCTCCATTGTTTCTAGGAGGAGTGTGCCATGGAGCAGTGTATAGATAAGGCTGGCGACAAGTTGGGCAGCGCCGACTGTTGGAAGATCTAGAGATATAATCCATGAAAATGTCCAGATGTCGGTTGAGAAATTCGAAACCAAAGAGTAGTTCAGCCACATCCCTTCTCAGGCCGAACACCAACTGGAGTTGGTCCACTAATAGGCCAGACGAAGGAGGGGCCTCGCTTAACGGTTGGATATCTGGAGCAACTTCAAGAGTTTTAGGAGAATTGCGTGCATGCTCTTCTTCAATAACAACTAGATCCCAATGCTCGTCATGAATTTCTCTGTGAGGATCGACATCCTTGTCTATATTGGTCGAGGCTAGAGGGTCGGGTGAGGGATGGAAGGAAACCTGGAGCCGGGGATCTGGAGACGAAACCATACATGGATCCTCCTCAATTCAGACAGGCCCCCAATTTCCTACCGAGGCTAGTGAGACGAAAGTGGGATCTACCATTGGGGGAGGGAATGAAGAATCAGATGAGGAGCGGGCTGAAGGAGAAGGATGGGAAGGACGCCCCCGAATAGCTAAAAATATGTAGTAAGCAGGGCCTCTACGAGACCTACCACGTTCCTACGACATGGTGCAAAGAGGGAGGCCAGAGAGAACGACGAGGAACTGCACATAGCTTAACAACACCAAGGCAGAGTCGGGGAGCAGAGCTAAAATGAAAACCATGATAGAAAAACCAATGTGAATTTGGGAAATAATACCATTACCATGCCCAGAGCCTGCCATTAATGCCGACTTGACAACCTCTCCTCTTGTGTCACGCGAGTCGCCCCCCTTTGCCAATGAAGGGATCTAGAGCATTAACTTTCTTCTTGTGTGAACATCTACGAACCAAGATTTCATGGCACATAGCCCCTTCAAGAACGCACTAAGAAATGAGGAGGCGATGATCAATAACCTTAACTTAAATTGTATGACTGGACACTTGTCACCCCATTCAGGAATAAATGTTTACATTATTATAAATAAGAACAATTTTCTTTTATTTATTTTTCAAACATGAAAAAATGATCTACCTTCAACTATTTCTAACAACTATAACAAAAATCCTAAAACCCACCCTATAATAAATGATAATGTATATGTAAGACGTTTTTCAAACTAACTTTCACTCCTATAAAATGGCGATGCCAACCAATACACACTCTCTACAAATACTACATTGAGTTGTAATCAATTAAACATAAATGGTTTATGCTCATACTCCAAAAACCCTTATCATCCTAATTATATATATATATATAAATTCAAAAATAAATTATTTTAATAACTACTTAATTTAAATAAAATTTATAAATTATTATAACAACATCTTAAATTATCTAAAATATTAAAATATAACTTTAAATTATCTCAAATATTATAATATAAGTTTAATGTACAACGATATTAAATTTACCATAATATTTTATTCCCACTTTTATTATATGTATGCACATGATATAGATGATTAACAAGTGACCCAAGCTTAAATGATGTAGTAGATCTAATGATAATTATTCGGCGTTTAATGTTAAAATATTGCAACCCATTTCCATGATCCTTTCCATTTTCTAATAATAATAGAATTATTTTATCTATTAGAAGAAAAAACACGACTCAATATTTTTTTTTCAAAACTAGGCATTAATAATGACAATGGTCTTATATATAAATTTTATCTTTTAATAAGAATGAGTAGACTTTGAAAAACCAATGCTCGTTAATAGGGGTGGTATCTCTGAAGAGATTGAACTAGGCATTAATAATGACAATTGTCTCATATATATATATATATATATATATATATATATATATATATATATATATATATATATATAAAGAATGAGTAGACTTTGAAAAAACACTGCTTGTTATTAGGGGTGGTATGTATGAAGAGATTAAATAGAATTTAGTGTTTATTCATTCAATGAAAATATATTAATTCTCAATTGTTTACATTCATAGAACCATTAATTAGTCTTTAAAATTTAAATAGAATCACTTTATAGGTTAATCTATGAGAGACCAAAGACTTCAATCACATCAAAACTTCAAATATTTAAGTTATGAAAGTAAGTGTTTGTTTAGCTTCTTAACACTCCATTTTATTGTGCAGCGTAATAATTACATAATCTAAATAATATAAGTTAATGATTATTTTTTGACTTTCTAGGTACAATTCATAATTCAAAGTTTGAATATTTAAAATCAAATTAGGAAAATATGCACATGTTGAAAATTCTAGATTGCTCCTATCTGCTCTGTGTTTGGCTTGGAAATGCACCTTAAGCTCAATATTGTTTTATGAAACTTGGAGAAAATTTAGATTAAGGTGTCCTTTACAATAAATAAATTTTTTATAGTCTAACTCCCAATATTGAATGCATGCAAGACAAAACATTTAACCTTTGTTTATGTAGAATTATGGGAAAATTGGGTGCAGTAGTTTAGGATACCTACACAATATTAAAATTCAATAAATTTTATTGAAATTCGATGTGTATGTATAAATTTTTTTCCTTTACATCTAATCCAAATTTAAGATCTTGATTCTAGAAGATGAGCATGCATTGATAAAAATACTAAGACATTGTCTATGTGAAAATATAATTTGGAATTTTTGTACCCATTGATTATGGATATGAGCATATGGTCTAAACTCTCTTTTTTTCTTTTGAAATTTGGTGTGTATGTAGAGAAAGACCTCATCTACAACATATCTAAAATTCAGCTTCTGAAGCCAAGCTTTGAGTGTGCACCAATGAAAACACTGAAACACTATTCTACATGTTCGAAATATAAATTTTTTGAAACTAAACTAAAACTAAACTAATGTAACACCCCTGTTTCCCCCAGCTTGTAAATATAACTATAACTTGCCAAAAGACTATGGGCAGACTGAATATGTGTGGATGTTGGAAATGTTGAACCTTTTTGTTATAAAAGGTAATGTATGTATTTTTGTTATTAAATAAAAATGGATAGTGTTGCATAACTGTTGAGGGGGATTGCCAAGATAGATTATGATGCTATGAGAGGGATGGTGAAGGGAACCAACAATAGTTGAGATGACCCCCACCATACCAGTACCTTACTGGATTTAAATTATTCAGACCTAAAACAATCCTCTGACCCAACAATAAATTACACGTCAGCCTGGTAGTTTGGAAGCTCTCCTCAAGAGTTAATGAGGAGATGGGGCAGAGTACCCATCTGAAAGACTTCCCGACCTGACCACGAATTGGGGATTTGGACCCACACAACCTTACTAAGGAAGACAAGAAAAGAAGGAAGTTCATGGGTAGAGGAGATTAGAAAAGGAGAAGAGCGCGTGCAACTCTCAGGTTTTGAGGAGAACTAAACAACAAGCTTTCTATGTGTGCAAGAAGTTGCTGGTAGCATTTTTGGTCCAAGATGATAAACAAGGCTTCATGAAGACGAGTGACTAAGGAAACACTCATTCCAGGCCCCCTTTCTTATTGAAAATAAAACCAATTGCCAAGTCCCTATGGGAGGAGGAGAGTAACCTTCGTCCCTGACTCTCGTTGAACAAGAAAAAAGAGTCTCTCTCAAAGCATCATGGTCTATCTAGGGTTTGGCCAATGATAAATCCATTCAAGAGTGGTTGTGCCTATGGTTGGGTGGAACCATGCACCCCTCTTAGTAGTTGCTTCACGAATCTGGTTTATTGATAAGTATTCTTATCTTTTGTGTACTAGAATTGAAATGATGGTTGAATGTTTATGTCTATGATTAAGCTTTACATTTTATGATTAATTATAGAAATGCTTATGGTTATTCTGTGAACCCCTATTTTTGAATGGTTTCTGGCTGTCTCCACTTAGCAACAAGAGGACTAATAGACACGGGTCTTCGAATGAATCTAGGAACGAGTTCACGGTTCATGTACTGGTCAAGTAATACCTTTTCCTATTTTAGAACTTAAGTTTTGTTAATGGAAGGCACGTCCTTCAAACCAGTCGACCAAGAGACCACGGGCTCATTCCCGTGGCCTTAACCAAATCTTGGCTAAGAACTATGAGTGTATCCTCTGGAGCTCTAAAAAGTTCCATATGACCACGACCTTGGAGCCCTTCGCCAGGTTCGAAAGGAGCTAAGCTAATGTGGCTTCGAAACTCCGGGAGTTCAGAGCTCTGGGACACTATGAATTTACAACCTTCGAAACCAACCGAAGGCAACCTACTGGTGCAGTTACCAATGAGATTGACTGACATCTAACAGTTTCCTTAACCATGACCGTGGGATATGTCCCATCGTTAAACCCTGTCCTACTTACCTGTCGCGAAGTAACGTGAGCTGTAGATCTGAGGGTATTCAGGAGCCTCCTTGACCGTTGGATCTACGTCGTGGGCAGTCTGGCGTTGACCGCTTCGGGAGAACAAAGGTGTCATAGCACCAAAACGCCCGAATTTCGGAGTTGCAAATTAACAAGAATTATAGATGTGGGGATGCTTCGAGATCTTCCCTGACCATTGGATCTACGTTGCGATTAGACCGACGTTGATCACTCTAGGAGATAGATGGTGGTAAGCGAGCGGAACTCCCGAATGCCGAACTCGCGAAGTGACAATAGCCGTAGATTTGAGAACGCTGCAGGACCATTCTGGGTCGTTGGATCTAGACAGTGGTCAGCCCGACGCTGACCACTCTAGGAACAAAGAGGAAGTTACATAACGGATCCCCCGAATGCCGAAGTTGTGAAATAATGGAGGTTGTGTATCTATGGATCTATGTGAACACATATCGAATGTGATATCTAAGGGGCGTTGGAAGGTTGTCAATCCAGAGTGACGTGGCATGCTGACGTCACCCAGGGCGATGTGGACCCACATTCGACTTGCCACGTGTCACCTTGATTCGTGCTTTTCACAAACCTTAGGTACCCATTAGAACGTGACACGTGTCACCCATTGATGGGGTCATGTGTCATCTCTGCCTTGCCGCGTGTCATCCCCCTGACACATATTCGTTTGACCTATTAGCAAGTGGAGTACTCAGGACCCACCTGTCCTTGCCTCCGCATTTAATGTACCATCACATGTGAGGGTGAACCCTTCAGGAGTTCGAGTCTTCAGAACTTTAGAGGTTTTAGGGTGCAGTATTTTAGATAAGCCAAAGGTCGAAGCCATGTGGCAGGATTTCAAGATTCTTCATGAGTTCAGGATTTCGGGACTCCAGAGCATATGCGCATAGAAAGAAAAAGGGGTGTTCAACGCCAAAGCACCGAACGCTGAATCCCCGTAACCCTATACGTTGAATGAGGATGAAGTCTCGTCAGTGGATTTCCACCATAACTATCATAGTGCTAAGGAGCTCCGAAACTTCAGGGAAACTCAAGATGGTACAAACGATATGAACCCATGTGGGCTCCACATGTCCCTCAACCAATAACACCCAAAGAACCTTGAAAGGCCATAACTTGCAATCCAAAGCTCATATTTGAGCTTGGAAGTAGTCATTAGAAATCTTGTGGCGAGAAGAAGAGGATGAAAATACCGGAAATAAGATTTGAGATGTTTAAGGAGAGCGAAATTATGATGCCCCATCCCTTAAAAAGTACTTAGGGGTCATGTTTGTTACAAATTGGTATCAGAGCATGGAAACAACACTTGGCCTGCTTGGGCTCATGAATGAGTCACATAAAAATATTATTAGGAAATTTTTAAGGGGTAACACCCTATCTTACCCCATTTATAAGAAGCATATATAAATCTCCATTGAAGAAAGGAATGAAACTTTCTATTGTTGTTAGATGTTTTGAAAATCTGCACTGGATTTTGCCAATGTTTCAAATAAAGAAGCTAACTTCGCCTAACAAATTGTATGTGATGTTCATAAACTAGTAGAGAATTAACTAACAAAGAATGTTTTATAAGCACTCAAGCAGTCAATGGACAACAAAAAAACTACAATGTAAAGGATGGTGACACACCATGAATTGGGGGAAAGCTCCCACAATAGAGAATAAGAATCTGATGAGAGGAGTGCGGTGGAAACCCCTCCAGATTTAGATGAAACTGTAAGAAGCCTCATGGCAGAATTACAGAGTTGTAAGATTGATAAAAGAACAAGGAAAAAAAATTGAAATTAATGCAGTCCTACTACAAATCCTATCAGATATACAAATACAGTTGCAACATCGACCAACAACCAGTCACGTGGATAGACACCATACCAAGAAAACTCCAAGTCCACATGAGATACAAAAGCATGGTCTTGAAAGTGGCCACACAAGGAGGAGCACCTCAAGGAAGGCCCAACATTGAGCCAAGAGACACTCAATGAAAGAATCCTCAGGTGAGAAAACTCACAACTCCAAGGAATCTTCCATTAGAAAAACTAGTTCACATTCCTAGAGGAGAAGAAAGAAGAGAAAACACTCCAAGAGCCATGACTCTGAAGAATTTAAGAAAGAAAAACCACCCACTTTCGATGTAGAAATTAAGAAGGGGGAAGAAGCAAAAGTTTGGATACTAGGCTTGAAGAAGTACTTCAGAGTCCATGAATACTCTGAAAACTTAAAGGCTCGAATAGCCATTTTCAGCCTGAATGGGAAGGCCTCCATTTGGTGGGAGGACCTTAGGAATGTGAAAGGAATCCATGAGAAGGACTTGTCATGGAAGCAATTTGAGAAGTATTTCAAGAAGAAGTATCTATCAGAAAAATACTTTGATGGGAAGGCCAAGGAGTTCTATGAACTCAAGTTAGGGCAACACACGATACATGAATACATCAAATTTTTTTTGAGCTGATGAGGTATGTGCCCTACATAAAGGATGAAAAGGTAAAAATGCAATGATTTATTAGTGGACTGCCTTAGTCCTTCCAAGACATAGTTGAATTTGATGAGCCAAATACCTTAGACGATACTATCCGAAAGGCAAGGTATTGCTATGAGCAATTCAAGAATAAGACATAACCTCATGAAGAATGGAAGAATAAAAGTGATTCGGGATTCAAGAAGAAGGGGTTTAAATCCTCAAGATTTAAGAACCATGGGAAAAGTTCTAAGATGATCTTTCCTCCTAAAAGTGTATATCAACAAAATTTCCCATCTCAGAGTGGAAACAAACCTTTTGAAGCAGCCTTAGGTAAGACTGATAACACAAAGAGAGAACCCTTGAAATGTTGGGGTTGTGGAGAAGAACATCTGCCGAGGGCTTGTCCACATAGGCAAAAGAACAATAGGAGGTTCTACAACATCCAGGAGGCTACCACAGTCAATGATGTGGCTAGGAGCATGCAACAAATTTATGCAGCCTTGGATAATAGGCAAGCTGACCACCAAGATTCAGTGGTGGATATGGAAGGTATGATTTCCAACCATCTAGTTTCCATTTTAATATACCCTGGTTCTAATTTGCGTTATATTTCTCCTCAAACTATTGAGAAAGGTAAGTTGCAACAAGTAAAACATGCTAAATCATGGCTGGTACAACTAGCCACTGGAACCAAAAGAAAGGTAACATAGGTCATACTAGCATTCCAATTCATTATGAATAGATTACCCACTCAAGCAACCCTAAACATACTCCCTTTAGGATCTTATGACCTGCTGATTGGCATGGACTGGTTGGCTTCCCATAAAACCAATTTGGACTGTTACAATAAAACTTTGGAGTGTGAAAATGAAGAAGGGATAAAAATTACCCTACAAGGAGTTCAAAATCCTGTCTCAGTGAGACAAATATCAACCCTCCAAGTGAAAAAGTATTGCAAAAATGGATGTCCTTTGTATGAAATACAAGTGTTGAACTCTGTTGAGAAAAATAAACCAATCCTAGAGGACCATCTCATATTAAGAGAGTATAAATGTATTTCTAGAAGAGGTATCAAGTCTACCTCCAAGAAGGGATATTGACTTTTCAATAGAACTTATATCAGGAGTGGTGCCAGTGTCTAGAACACCATATAGAATGAGTACACCAGAGCTAGTTGAGCTCAAATTGCAACTAAAGGAGATGTGGTACAAAGGCTACATCCGACCTAGTGTGTCTCCATGGGGAGCATCGACCTTGTTTGTGAAAAATAAGGACGACACATTCAGGTTGTGTATAGACTATAGACAACTCAATAACATGACCATTAAAATCAAGTATCTATTGCCAAGGATCGATGAATTGTTTGACCAATTAAGGGGTGCTACAATTTTCTCCAAGATTGACTTGAGGTTTGGATACCATCAAGTTTGAATTAAGGATGAAGACATCCACAAAACATCCTTTAGGACAATATATGGTCACTATGAATTTGTGGTGGTGCCATTTGGGCTTACCAATGCACCGACCACTTTTATGTGCTTAATGAATAATGCACTGAGTAAGTTATTGGATAGATTTGTATTGGTATTGATTGATGATATCTTAATATTTTCTAAGAATAGGGAAGACAATGAATAACATCTAGGGCTAGTGCTTCAAGTGCTAATAGAACATTAGCTTTTTGTCAAGTTTAGTAAGTGTGATTTTTTCCAAAAACAAGTCCATTACTTAGGCCATTTTATTTCTGAAGAAGGAGTAGCAGTTGATCCTGGCAAGATCAAATCCATTATGGATTGGCCTGCCCAAAATATGTATATGATGTCAGATCCTTTATGGGCCTAGCATGATACTATAGAATATTCATAGAGGGATTCTCCAAGATCGGTTTCCCAATCACCTCCCTTCAGAAAAAGGGAGCTAAATTCATTTGGACACCAGAATGTGAAGAGAGATTCCAAGAGATGAAATACCTTCTAACCAATGAACATGTGCTGAAGATTGTAGACCCAAACAAGGACTTCCTTGTGTGTACAGATGCCTGCAAGGAAGGGATCGGAGGAGTCCTTATCCAAGAAGGACATGTGATTTGTTACGAATCCCAAAAAATCAATGAGCATGAAATTAATTATGTGACCCACGATTTGGAACTGGCTGTCATAATACATGCTTTAAAAATGTGGAGGCATTACCTCCTAGGTAGAAGATTCATGCTTATGACAGACCATAGTGGGATGAGATATATGTTTGATCAACCAAAAATCAATGCTAGACAAGCTAAATGGATGGATCTCCTTAGTGAGTTTGATTTTGAAATCAAACATATCAAAGGAAAAGAAAATAGGGTGGCTGAGGCCCTTAGCAGAAGTATGAAATTGATTCACCTGGAAGCTATATGCACCTATGAATTAGACGCCAAGGAGAGAGTCAAAAGTGCACAAGAAACATATGCATTTTCCAAGATCGTGAAATCATACTTAGAGCAAGAGCCCCCCTGCTAAAGTATGAGGGTTATCAATTTCTGAATGTTGGCCTGCTGACCTACAAAGGCAGGTTGTATATTCCAAATTGTGACAACTTGAAGAGGTTCATAATGGATGAACTTCACAAAAGACCATATACTGGTCATCCTGGTATCAGAAAATGATCACAATTACTAGGAAACTATTTTATTGGCCCAGACTGAAAAATGACATAGCTCATTACTTATCTAAGTGTCTAGAATGTCAACAAGTTAAGACAGAGCACCAACATCTAGCAGGGCTGTCGCAGTCCCTACCAATCCCAAAATGGAAATGGGAAACCATCTCCATGGATTTCATCACAGGGTTACCAAAATCAACCAAACAGAATGACACCATCATGGTAGTTGTGGACAAACTGAGCAAGGCTGCTCACTTTATTCCTGTCAAATCAACTTGTAAGGAAATATATATTGCTAATATTTTCATGAAAGAGATATTTAGACTGCATGGCATGCCTAAGGAAATCATATCCAACCGAGATACAAAATTTACTTCAAATTTTTTGAAGTCTCTGTTTGTTGGTTTTGAAACTAAATTGCTATTTAGTATAGCCCATCACCCTCAAACCGATGGGAAGATAGAGAGGGTAAACCAAGTGTTATAGGACATGTTAAGGACGCATGTAATGCATTAGTCCAAGAAGTGGGAAGATTACCTACCACTGGTAGAGTTTTCTTATAAAAATTGCTATCAAGAGTCATTGAAGATGAGCCCTTTTGAGGCCCTCTATGGTAGACAATGCGATATTCTAATTAGATAGAATAACCCAGTAGACATAATTAAAATCGCGCTAGATATGCTTAAGAAAATGGAACAATGAGTAGTTCAGATAAACAAAATATGAAAATAGCCCAGGATAGACATAAAAGCTATGCAGATAGAAAGAGGACTCCTCGGGAGTTCAAAGCAGGGGATCATGTGTATCTCTGAGTTAGACCCAAAAAACGTTCCTTGAGAATGGGAGTGTCTGCCAAGCTGGCACCTCGGTATTGTGGACCCTTTGAAATATTGGATAGAGTGGGACTCGTAGAATATAGACTAGAACTCCCTTCCATAGTGAAGGCACATAATGTTTTTCATGTTTCGTTACTAAAGAAGTATGTACATTATTTTAATCATATAATTGATTGGTATGTGATTCAGGTGGAACCAGAGGGAGAATTTCTACTAGAGCCACAATGCATAATATACAGCTAGGAAACCCCACTCAGGAACATAAACATTTCACAGGTCAAGGTGCAATGGTAACATTTTGGTCTAGATGAAGCTACATGGGAAATGGAGAATGCCATGAAACAAGGATAGCCATTTTTGTTTACTTCTATATATACATAGCACATCGACATGTAGAACATCAAGGATAATGTTCCTTTAAGGGGGAGGGGATTGTAACACCCCTGTTTCCCCCATCTTGTAAATATAACTATAACTTGCCAAAAGACTATGGGAAGACTAAATATGTGTGGATGTTGGAAATGTTGAACCTTTTTGTTATAAAAGGTAATGTATGTATTTCTGTTATTAATTAAAAATGGATAGTGTTTCATAAATGCTAAGGGAGATTGCCAATATAGATCATGATGCTATGAGAGGGATGGAGAGGGGAAACAACAATGGTTGAGATGACCCCCACTAGACCAGTACCTTACTGGATTTAAATTATTCAGACCTAGAACAATCCTTTGACCCGACAATAAATTACCAGTCAACCTGGTATTTGGGAAGCTCTCCTCAAGAGTTAATGAGGAGATGGGGCAGAGTACCCATATGAAAGACTTACTGACCTGACCAAGAACTGGGGATTCAGACCCACACAACCTTGTCGAGGAAGGAAATAAAATAAGGAATTTCATGGGCATAGGATATTAGAAAAGGATAAAGCACATGCAACTCTCGGGTTCTAAGGAGAATTGAACAACAAGCTTGATCTATGTGCAAGAATTTGCTGGTAGCATTTTTGGTCCAAGATGATAAAGGGGGATACATGAAGAGAAGTGACCGAGGAAGCACTTGTTGCAGGCCCTCTTGCTTGGTGAAAATAAAACCAATTGTGAAGTCCCTATGGGAGGAGGATAGTAACCTCCATCCCCGACTGTCGCTGAACAAGAACGAAGAGTCTCTCTGAGAGCATCATGGTATAGCTAGGGTGTGGCCAACGATAAATCCATTCATGAGTGGATGTGCCTATGGTTGGGTGGAAACATGCACCCCTCTCAGCAGTTGATTCACAAATCTGGTTTCTTAATAAGTATTCTTATCTTCTATGTACTAGAATTGAAATGATGGTTGAATGTTTATGTCGATGATTAAAATTTACATTTTATGATTAATTATAGAAATGATTATGGTTATTATATGAAACCCTGTTTTGAATGGTTTCTGGTTGTTTCCTCTTAGTAGCAGGAGGACTAATAGACATGGGTCTTCGAATGAATCTGGGAATGAGTTCACGGTTCCTGTACTAGTCAAGTAATACCTTTTCCTGTTTTAGAACTTAAGTTTTGTGAATGGAAGGTGCGTCCTTCAAACCAGTCGACCAAGAGACCATAGAATCATGCCCGCAACCTTAACCAAATCTTGGCTAAGAACTATGAGTATAGCCTTTGGAGCTCAACAAAGTTCCATATGACCAGGACCTTGGAGCCCTTTGCTAGGTCCGAAAGGAGCTAAGCTAATGTGGCTTCATAAATCTAGGATGTTATGAATTTACAACCTTAGAAACCAAGCAAAGGAAACCTACTAGTGCAGTTATCGGTGAGGTTGACCGACATCTGGCGGTTTCCTTAACCATGACTGTGGGAATTGTCCCATCGTTAAACCCTGTCCCACTTACAGGTCACGAATTAAAGCAAGATGTAGATCCAAGGGTATTCAAGAGCCTCCCTGACCGTTGGATATATGTCGTGGTCAGTCCAATGTTGACAGCTTCGGGAGAACAGAGGTTTCATAGCACCAAAACCCCTGAATGCTGGAGTTGTGAATTAGCGAGAACCGTAGATTCATGGATGCTTCGAGATCTTCCTTGACCGTTGGATCTACATTGCGATCAGACCGACGTTGACCACTCCACGAGATAGGGGGTGGTAAGCGAGCGGAACTCCCGAACGCCGAACTCGTGAAGTGACAATAGCCGTAGATCCAAGAATGTTGCGAGACCATTCTGGGTCATTGGATCTAGACAATGATCAACCCGATGCTGACCACTCCGGGAACAAAGAGGAAGTTACACAACGAATCCCCCGAATGCCGAAGTTGTGAAATAACAGAGGTCATGGATCTATGGATCTATGTGGACACATATTGATCGTGAGATCTAAGGGGCGTTGGAAGGCTGTTAGTCCGGAGTGATGTGGCACGCTGATGTCACCCAGGGTGATGTGGAAACACGTTCGACGTTCCACGTGTCACCTTGATTCATGGTTTTCAAAGACCTTAGTTGCCCATTAGAACGTGACATGTGTCACCCATTAATGGGGTCATGTGTCATATTTTCCTTGCCGCATGTCATCCCTTGGGCACATATTCGCTTGACCTATTAGTAGTTGGAGTACTCGGGACCCACCTGTCCTTGCCTCTACATTTAATGCGCCATCAAGTGTGAGGGTTAACCCTTGTTGGAGTTACTTCACACACACCTAGGATTTATTTTTCCTAAGGTTTTATTTGTTTATTAGTCATAATTAGTCATTATCCATTCTCCTATATTTTAGGAGAGAATATTCCACCTGGAGAATATTCGCTTTCAGTTCACACTTTAGTTTGACTAGTTGAGTTGAGTTTAGATGTTGCATTGGGATCATCACCATGCAACATTGGGATTATCACCATGCTAATTCGACCTTTCCTTGGTATCATCACCAAAGTGGTGCATTAGCCTTGATTCCTTGAGTTATATCCTCACTACTTTCTGTTCAGTCAGTTAACTGAAGACTAGTTGACTAGTTAACTCAACTAGGTGGCAATTCACTCCCGTAACTGCCTGAGAGACTAGAATAGGTGGAATTTCACTCCCGTAACTGCTGGTGTGTGTCCAAATCACTCTAGACCACCACTATGGCGACCTGGTTCACCTCAAGTCGAACTCATTGAGTTATACAGAGTATATCACGTGTAAATTATTCATTATTCATAACAGTTAATGAGAATTCTTTCCATTCTTTCTCTCCTTCTTCTTCTTTTTGCAATTCTCTCTACAAATGTGTGTATCATTGTTTATCTAGATCTATTCTGTGCAGGTAAACACATTTACATGGTATTAGAGCTGACGGAGTGCTAAGCAAAAGCTACACCAATTTTTTTTTGTAGGTACAAAAGATTGAAGACAACGAAAAGATGGAATTCCAAAAAGAATTCATTCTTACACCTTACAACTATTTTGCATGGAAGGAGAAAATAGCCATACATCTCCAATCTAGAGGGTTGTATAGATTAACCATGAATACCAATACAGAGCCGACATCATCCATAGAAAAATCCAAGTACTTAAATTGCATGGATGAGGCACTCAGAACAATTTGCAGTCTTATTTCTCCCGATCTCCTTTTTCATATATCTTCCTGTAAGACTCCCAATGAAGCCTGGACCATATTGGAAGGGCTCTTTGGAAAACATGATGAGATGAGGGGACACATACTGGAGGTGGAGCTGCTCACATTGGATCCAAAAATATTCGAGAATATCCAAGATTTCTTTACAAAATTCAAGGATTTACTGTCGCAACTCAAATCTTGTGGGGTTGATAAATCAAAGGAGGAGAAACAAATAGTTCTCACCATTATGTACAAGCTTGGTCCTGAATTCTCAATATTCATATCTACATTCCATACTATCAGATTCGCCTCTAGAGCCACCTGGAAGATGCCTTCTCTTGAGGACTTTATCAAATCCCTGACACAAGAGCAAACCAAGCTCATCAACATGGGCGCAATCAAAGGCCCAAGGGCGCATGCACTCACTGTGCATGATGGCAGCCAAAAATATCAGAAATCTAAAGATAAAGATAAGTAGAAAGCTCATGCACATACAAAGAAGGAAGGGTACACAAAACCCTTCATCGATGCCTCTGGATCCAAAGGAGAAAAGGGAAGAAAAGGAGAGAAATGCACATACTGTCACAAAGGATTCCATTCGGAATCTGCATGCATGCAAATTTTTTTTAGATCTGATGTCTCAGATACTTCAACAAAACAACCTTGGAGATTGCATCCCCGAGGGTGCAAAGAAGAAGAAGCCAAAAGATCTGAATTCCAAGAAAGGCAATTCTAGCCATGCCTTGATTGCAATCAACTTCTCTCCTGATGCTTGGATCGTAGATTCAGGAGCATCACATCACATGGTTGCCTCAGAAGCAGTCTATTCTTCTTTGGATGCATGCAAAGGTCCTCCTATTCTGATGGGGGTCAACTCTTCTGTCGAAGTCACCGTCAAATGAAGGATTGAACTCGCCAATGGAAGCTTCAAGAATGTGTTGCATGTTCCCAATCTTTCTGTCAACCTTCTCTCCGTGTATCAAATGACAAATTTTGGCACCGAAAATAAATTCGCATTCACACCAAATTCCGTGGACATATATGACATGCAAACCAACTCTAGGGTTGCTACTGGTGAGGTAAATCATCAGTCTAGATTGTATACATTTTCTGAATTCATTGAACTTGATTCTGCTTTACTGCTTACTCATGCTGATGAAAGTAGTAGGATATGGCACAAAAGGTTTGGACATTTGAATTTTAGATACATGCAACAAATTAGCAAGCAAAAATTAGTTGATGTTCTACCAGACATCCATTTTTCCAAGGGAGTATGTGAGGGATGTGTTCTCGGAAAACACCCTCAAGAGAAATCCATCAAAGGAAAGTCTCAACAAGCTTCCGCACCTTTAGATCTAATCCACAATGACCTCATGGGTCCTTTTCCGCATCCATCGATCAGGAAAATGAGGTTTGTTCTCATTTTTGTTGATGATTTCTCACGTTTTACTTGGATCTACTTTCTCAGGAAAAAATCCGAGGTCTTTCAACACCTCAAAGATTTCAAAGCTTTGGTTGAGACACAGTCTGGAAAGAAGATCAAAGTCCTCTGAACTGATAATGGGGGAGAGTATGTGAATCATGAGATTCATAATCTTTTCCATGAGGTAGGGATTCAGTTTCAACATACAGTTCCCTACACTCCGTAGCAAAATGGAGTTGCTGAGCGGAAAAACAGATCTCTAAAGGAGATGGCATCTTGCATGTTGCATGAAAAGTCACTACCACAGAGACTATGGGCAGAAGCACTTAACTGTGCAAAATACATCCAAAACAGATCTCCTCATACATCTGTCAAGGATAAGACCCCCTACGAGGCTTGGAGCGACCTCAAACTAGAAGTGGCCCACTTTCACATTTTTGGTTCATGTGCATGGGCCCAGATTCCCTCTGAAAAGAGGAAGGCACTTGATCCACAGAGCATTGAGTGCATTTTTGTTGGATACACCGACGGTGTGAAGGGATATCCGATTATTGATCTTTCCTTGGACCGACTCATCATTGAGCGTAGTGTCCAATTCGAGGAAAGTGTTTCGCATGTACCTCAACAGTCGCATGCAGACACCTTCACTCTTCCACCTGTCCAAGATGATGAGCATGCACATGCTGACTCTTCTTCAACCGAGAGTTATGATTCAGATTCAGAGTCAGTACAGTTAGATGCAGAGTCAGAGCATCCAGATGCAGTTGCAGAGCTAGAGAAAAGGCCCAAGTGGGCACATACTACTCTTCAGGATGTAGGGGATCTCGTTGGTGATCCAACTGATACTAGGAGGAATCGATCTGATTTCGAGGAGCCTCCTATTGCACTCACTACCATTGAACCATTGCCTTCCAAGCATCTTTTCTTGGTTCAGTCTTTAGATCCAAAGTCTTATGGCGAGGCTGCTGGAAATCCCTTTTGGGAATCCACCATGCAGGAGGAGTACAAATCCCTCCTCGAGAACCAAACTTGGGATCTAGTTCCCCTTCCTTCTGGGAGGAAACTTATTAGATGCAGATGGGTCTACAGGACCAAGAGCATAGTGGATGGATAGATCGGCAGATACAAAGCCAGGCTTGTCGCCAAAGGCTTTCAATAGGTTCATGGTATTGACTATGATGAGACCTTCACTCCAGTAGCGAAGATGGATTCCATACGATTGGAACTTGCCATTGCGGCAACCAAGGGATGGGAAGTCCATCAGATGGACATGAAGAATGCATTTCTTCACAGTGATCTCTCTGAGGAGATCTACATGGAGCAGCCCCAGGGATTTATGCAAGACTCATCTTTGGTCTGTCGACTGAAGAAGTCACTTTATGGCCTCAAGCAGGCTTCGAGGGCATGGTATGCCAAGATGGACTCCTACCTGTTGTCACAAAACTTTATACGTTGTAAATCAAACCCAAATGTATACATGCTCAGGACGACTGATTCAATTCTACTTTTAGTTATGTATGTCGATGATTTGCTGATCATTGGTTGCTCGAATTTAGAGATAGCTGCAGTCAAGAGGATTCTTCATGATAGGTTTTTGATGACGGACATGGGTCCGCTACACTTCTTCCTTGGACTTGAGATCAATCAGGATGCATCAGGCATCAAACTGTCTCAAGCCAAGTATGCACGAGATCTCCTTGAGAGATTTCACATGACAGACTACAAGTCTGCTCTAACTCCTTTCCTATCAGGAGTCAAACTTGAGGATGGCGGGGAGACTCCACTGGTTGACAACACACTATACAGACAACTAGTGGGGAGCTTGTTATATCTCACACACTCCAGACCAGACCTCTCATATGCATTTGGTGCAGTTTCTAGGTTCATGCAGGAGCCGCATGAGCTACATTGGAAAGATGCAAAGCATATCCTTCGATACGTACAAGGCACCATCACCTTTGGGATTCATTATGCAACATAATCTACATTAGATCTCTTTGGGTTTACTGATTCCGACTGGGCTAGTGATAGCATTGATCGCAAGTCCACATCTGGTTACTCACTCAGTCTTGGTTCCGAGCCTATCTGTTGGTCGAGCAAGAAGCAAGCTGCCATTGCTCTATCTTCAGCCGAGGCAGAGTACAGAGGGGTAGTTAACATAACTATTCAGGCTATGTGGCTACAACATTTTCTCACTGAGTTGGGCATTCAGTTTCATCGATCGATCATCATATGGTGTGAAAACCAGAGCACTCTGAAGTTCTGTAGAGATCCAATTTAGAGGCAGCAAATGAAGCACATCGAGATCCACATGCACTACATCCGAGACTTAGTACACGAGGGGATCATCGACTTACAGTTCTGTCCTTCAGCAAAACAGACGTCAGACATTTTCACCAAGACCTTCACTGAGCAGAAATTCCATTCTCTGCGAGGTCATCTTGGAGTGAAGGACATAGTTGCCTAGCAACTGTAGTTCTTCTTTTTACATACATTGTACCTTGAGGGGGGTTTTTTCCCATGAGGTTTTCCCTCTTTCCTCACTTTATTTTCAGTGTATCTTTTGTACTTGGGTACCTAACATGGCCTCATTGCCGAGACCCAATCTTTATTTTCACCATAGTGATGTTCAGTGGGGGTGTTGAAGTTACTTCACACACACCTAGGATTTCTTTTTCCTAAGGTTTTATTTGTTTATTAGTCACAATTAGTCATTATCTAGTCTCCTATATTTTAGGAGAGAATATTCCACCTGGAGAATATTCTCTTTCAGTTCACACTTCAGTTTGACTAGTTGAGTTGAGTTTAGATGTTGCATTGGGATCATCACCATGCTAATTCAACCTTGCCTTGGTATCATCACCAAAGTGGCGCATTAGCCTTGATTCCTTGAGTTAACTCCTCACTACTTTCTTTTCAGTCAGTTAACTGAAGACTAGTTGACTAGTTAACTCAACTAGGTGGCAGTTCACTCCCGTAACTGCCTGAGAGAGTAGAATAGGTGGCAGTTCACTCCTATAACTGTTGGTGTGTGTCCAGATCACTCTATACCACCACTATGGCGACTTGGTTCACCTCAAGTTGAACTCATCGAGTTATACAGAGTATATTATGTGTAAATTATTCATTATTCATAACGGTTAATGATAATTCTTTCCATTCTTTCTCTCCTTCTTCTTCTTTTTCCAATTCTCTCTGCAAATGTGTGTATCATTGTTTAGCTAGATATATTATGTGCAGGTCAACACATTTACAACCCTTCGGGAGTTCGGGTCTTCGAAACTCCGAAGGTTTTGGGGTACAATATTTTAGATGAGCCGAAAGGGTCGAAGTTCGAATCCACGTGGAAAAATTTCGGGATCCTTCGAGATTTCAGAACTCTGGAAGATATGCACGTAGAAATAAAAAGGGGCGTTCAATGCCGAGGCATCAAACGCCGAATTCCTGTAACCTTGTACGTTGAACGAGGATGAAGTCCCGTCGGTGGATTTAATAGTGGATGGATTTCCACCATAGATACCAGAGTGCTAAGGAGCTCCAGGACTTTGGGGAAACTTGGGATGGTATGAACGAGACAAACCCACGTGGGCACGATGTGTCCCTTGACCAATAATGGATGAATAACTTTGAAAGTCCATAACTTGCAATCCATAGCTCAGATTTGAGCATGGAAGCAGTCGTTGGAAAGCTCGTGGCGAGAAGAAGAGGATGGAAATCCTAGAAACATGATTCAATATGTTTAAGGAGAGTGTAATTATGATGCCCCATCCCTTAAAAGAGTACTCAGGGGTCGAGTGTGTTACAACTAAACATGTTTTTTGGTGATGTAGGATTTCCAAAACCCCAAGGATGCTCCTACATTAAACTTCCCTCGTTGAAAATTTTCATGAGCTCTTACCCATGAGGGATGGTTAGAAAATTTTTCAAAGGAAGATGGTCCCATGAGTTGACCGAATTCTTCTTCTAGAATCCATGATGCATCCTGTGAAACTTTGTCTTTCCACTTAACTATATACTATTTATACTACAAACTCTTTTAGCCAACACTGCTTCAACTACTCTTGCTTCTTGATTGGAATTTGCTTATTCTAATCTACCACTTGATCTTTCTCAATTGCCTCTTATTGTTCAAGATATTCATGATACTCATAAAGATATGCAAAATTAAACCTTAGTAAAATATCTATGTCATTTGGTAGATCCAACTTGTATGCATTATCATAAATATTTCTAAATATTCTGCATGGTCTTATCTTCTTATAATTCAACTTGTTATATGTTCCCCTATGAAATATATCATTTCTCAGATGCATCATCATTAAGTCTGCATATGAAAATGTCTTCATTCTCCTTGTACTTCTCATTACTTTGTTGCAACTACTTCCTAACCTACTTGGATACATCTCTCATATATTTTGCAAACACTTTTGCATCTACACTCTTCATAGAATAACACCATGATAGTGCGTTGAATCAACCAGATGTCCACCACCATCACTTGATGTAGCTACCATAGTTGTTTGGTGTGCATGAGTGGATGTGGCGCATTGATTCTTCTGGCCCATTACATTCCTTACCACATGGGATAACGCAATAAATTCATGTGCGATTTAGATTCAAATTCATAGATCTCTTAGAGAGCATTGCTAAGCAGTAGGTGTTTAAATGCACTGATCATCGATGTATTAAGATAACCAGGGCTACACTAGTGACATTTTTTTCAAAAAATATGAGAAAAAAGTGAATTGAAAGGCTAAATTGGAAAACTAAACTAGTGAAGCTATAAAATAAGGTATGAATTCACCTGGTCTTGTCTTTTCTGTGGAGGCATGGTTACCATGTAAACAAAAAAAATTAGGTTTGGGAGGTTTTGAAATTTTTTGAAATGTACAAAAATATATTGTTGAAGAGGAGGGCAATGAAATCTAGCAATTCAGTAGCACTAGAAAAAGGGGGGATCGAGAGAATTGATGCTTGTATGTGTGTGAAGCATTGGAGGATAGTAAAAATGAAATTTCAATTTTTTTTTGTAACCTTACTAAGGTTCTTCTTGTATGCAAATGCACTAACTTGTTTATATGTAAGAGATGCACCACTAAGAATTATATATATATATATATATATATATATATATATATATATATATATATATATATATATATATATATATATATATATATATATATATATATATATATATATATATAAACCTACCTTGGTGTGCATGTTAGTGTTACACACCACTGCATTCCTATGTTACTACTCAATGCTAACTATTTTCTTGAGATAAACATTTTTACAATGGGTTTTTATTTAGCCTTGAGGTAGTGCTCCTTGTATTAAGATGCACAAATGAGGTTGTATGTTTATGGTGCATTGTTGTGGTCATATGTATAATGTGCATTGCAAAATTTGAATCGAGGTTGGTATTTTTTTTTAAATTAACCCCGTGGTGGTTTGTTTTGTATCACTTCGCACTGGTGATGTTAAATGTGTATGGTGCACTGACAAGTTTTTTTTTTACATGTTATCCCCAATGTGGTGTGCATGGTATTATACACACCAGTGCATTTAGAGGTCATGTAAGCACAATCATCTATTTTTTTTTAAAAATGTTCTTTTTATAAAATTATGATTTTTTATTTAATATCAAAAGAGGTATGCTTTGTAACATTACACACTGCTACATTTTAGTTAATAATAAGCACCTAGGTGTTATGTTTTGTATGTACCATGTGGCATTTTTTTTAATGTTTGTATTTTACAAATTTGAGCATGGGAAGTAATTTTTTGAATTTTTATTTGTAGTGCATTTAGATATATAAATGCACTAGTCTGTCTCATGGTCTCAAGAGCACACACAAAAAAACTTCCACTAAAACATCTACCCACCCACCTCCATTAAAAGTAGAACATGGAGAAGTGATTCTGCTAAAACATCTACTAATTGGTGTTTTCCTTGTAATGAAGGGAGAATATTCCATGATAGCCTAAGATATTGTTGTTGTAGCTTCATCAATGTTCATCAAACATGAAGGAGGACAACATAGGGTAGTATTTTTTATGTGTGCAAATCATAGTACCTCACTAGGAGAGAAATCTTTAATTTTCTTTAAGAGGACAACTTGTTGCTTTGCACTTGATGAGTGATCACATTAGTAGTAGATAACCAATGAAGTCATGAGGTCCAATGGACATGATGGAAATGGTGCATAATCATTTTAGATAATTAATGCCATTTACACTTCAAAGGATGAAGTATGGTATGAGAAGAAAAATTATGCACAATTAGTGAACTCGAAGTGTAGATAAATCTTGTAAAGAATAATCAAAGATTTGCAGGACTCAAAAGCCTCTAAGTGGGGAGGTGTGATCCAAAATGGATCCATGACATAGAATATGATTTCTACAATGAACAATGGTCAAGTTCAAACAATAGATAGAAGAGGAATAGATCGAGAGATAATAGGAATCAATGTTTAGATTATGCCATTTTTGCAATTGCTACAATTGCAACAACTCCCCAAGCATGTAAATCACCTTCTCACTTTATTTTGGGTGAACCCATGTTTTTAGCCTTGGTGAATATTTGTCATCTTCATGGTGAGAATGGGGTGAATTCCATGTACTTCAATTTCCCAAAGTTGCAATATTAAAGGAGACTTGGACACTTAGCCAATACTTTTCCATTACATAAGCCTTAGGGATTTTGAGGGGGGCGGCCCAAATCCTTTGGTACTGAGGATTTGTTGAAAGAAGCCTAGTATTTTTCTCTAGGGTCTCTTTTGCATGGTCCCAACATGTGGTTGCGACAAACTTGTTCAAGTCCTAGAAACACTAGCAAGTGGGGAGACTCCACCAATTTACCCATGGTAAAGACCTAGGGGAAGCCCCATTAAAGGCCCAATGACAAAGATAAAGAAACACTATAGTTGGGGGTAGTTACCCCACTCCACACTTCATGTAATTCGACATAAGGGCCAACGAAACTAAAAATTGGGAAAGCTCTCCCCGAGGCTTAGCAACAAAGAGTTGTGTGTATTGGGGGTTCCTAAAGGACCAAATCTCTCCTCACTTAGAGTGACCACCAAAATGGGTCAAGACACTAGTTGGGTCGAATCTTTCCAAGAATTTGTGACACTACATGGGGAGACCCATTGGAAGCTCCGTCTGTACTATGAGGGGAGACTCCATAGAAAAGAGATAGGGATATTATAGATATCACCCCATGTCATATTCAAGGGAACCTCACTAGAGGCCTTGCTATAAAGAAAAATGAATTTGTGTGGATTGAAGGGAGCACCTAGAAAAAACCAATGACCATTGGACGAATTCTAGGGAAAAAGGCTCCAACAGGAAGAAGGGGCCATCATAAAATACCATGTAACCAATGAGAGGTTTCCATGTGGTGGATGTGAAAAGGCCAAAAGGTTGTCATATGGGCAAAGGGAGCCAGATGCCCAAGAAAATTTTCTAATTTTCTCTTTGTAGTGTAGCTAGGGAGGATAATACAAGGTACCTATATGTGGAGTGTACTGTACTTGGAGCTTACAACTTTAGGAGGTTTCCCCCTCAAAGAGGAAAGTGGACATGAGTGGATTCCTTCCATAAAAGGATCAATTGCGAGGTGTTTCCCTACCTTAAGGGTTTTGGTATTAATAAATTTTAAATAATTTCTATATTATTCTTGGATATATTGTATGCGATGGTATTTTCATATCCGAGGTATACAACAATTTGTATCATAGCTCTTTCTTGGGCCAAAAAAGGGAATATCTATCTCTCTCTCTCTCTCTATATATATATATATATATATATATATATATATATATATATATATATATATATATATATATATATATATATATATATAT
>ML800705.1:123324-140727 GCA_009831015.1 Picea engelmannii
TATATATATATATATATATATATATATATATATATATATATATATATATATATATATATATATATATATATATATATATATATATATATATATATAAACAATCTTTTTTATTATAAGTAAAAAAGATGGGGCAGTCCAGTGAACGGTTTGTATGTTTGCGGAATTTCGGGTGCTGTTTGCATGTCATGGAACAATGGAAGGACAATTTTGAGCCTGCTTGTTTGGGAACCCACAATCGAAAAAGTGGGTAAGTATGGAATAGGAAAACGGTCGGTCGGAATCGTTTTCGCTAATATATTGAAATTTGTAATAGATATCCCATTACTTGGCAATATATTTTATGCATCTATATTGTCAAATTCCGGGTGTTGTTTGCAGGCCGCAGAACAATGCAAGGGAAATATTGAACCCACCTTCCTAGTAGTCCGCAAGTGAAAAAGTCGGTAAGTATTCGTAATAGATATCCCATTACCCGACGGGATATTTTCTGCATGTTTCTGTACAAGTTGTGTAGGAAAAATTATTATGATGGTCTCCTGGAGGCATGGTGAGTTGTTAGCATTAAACCTTAGTTATTACATACTTGGAAATAAGTGCAAAGGGTGCAGGCACATGAAACAATGATTAGGAATTGGATATTTCTTGAACCTACCAACCCGACAATCCACGAAAGAAATTCGAAGAAATGGTGAAGTATGGAAAGCGGACAGATGAGCTTCAAAATGGGGTGACAAAAGTTCCACAGGAGACGTGAGGACCCGACGGTCAAATTGTATGTCTCGAAAGTTTTAAGTGAAAAATGTGTACCACAGAAGAGGGGATGATAGGTAGGCTGTAATACAAAAGATGGTATGATGTGAGAGTCTGGTTGTAAATTTGTATATCGTGGAAGTCAGGGTGTTGTTTGCAAGTCACAGAACAATAGAAGTGCAATCTAGAGCCCACGTACCCGGGAATCCGCAGTCGGATAAGTGGTTGGGTATGGCTTGGGGAAGCGGTCGGTCAAAGTCATGATATAAAAGCACGAGTGCAAATGTGAACCTATGAGTCCACCAACCCATGCAACTAGAAATTTTCGGAAAAAATGACTAAGTAACGAGAAAGATAAAGTACAGGGAAAAGAGAAACGAGAATTTGGTTAAGTATAGAAGACAGAAAAAGAAGGGTTAATATATTCACATCTATAATAGATATACCATTTCCTGGCAAGATCTTTTCTACATGTTTCTGGATAAGTTATATACTTATTTCATATACTTACAGAGAAGTACGAAGGTGGCGGGCACATAAAACAACGACTAGGAATTGAAAATTGTCTGAACCCGCCAACCTGATGATCCGTGAAAGAGATTGAAAGAAATGGTCATGGAAAGTGGTCGAATGGGCTTCAAAATAGGCTGACAAGGGTTCCCGAGGAGACGTGAGGCCACGACGGTCAAATTTTATTGATCGAAACTTTTGAGTGCATATTGTGTAACACGGAAGAGGGGCTGATGTAGGAGTCTGGAAGTCAATTTGTATATCGCGAAATCTGGGGGGCTATTTGCAAGTCAAGGAACACTGGAAGTGCACTTCACCTATCCGGGAATCCGCAAGCAAAAGTCGGGTAAGTATGGAATTGGAGGTGCGAAAGAGATTCCAAGAAATGGCGAAATATGGAAAGCGGACGTAGGGGCTTCAAAATGGGGTGACAATAGTTCCCCAGGAGACGTGAGGACCCGAAGGTCAAATTGCAGGTCACATAAATTTCATGTGCAAACTGTGTATCACAGAAGAGGGTATGATGTGGGAGTGCGACAATAAATTTGTATATCGCGGAGGTCCGGGTGCTGTTTGCAGGTCACAGAACGATGGAAGTGCAATATAGATCCCGCCTTCCCTGGGATCTGGGATCTGAAAAGTGGCTAGGCAACAAATGACTAGCGGTCAGTCGGAGTCACAATATAAAAGAACGAGCGCAAATGTGAACCCGTGAGTCGACCAACGTGCACATTGAGACATTTTAAAGAAATGAGAATTTGGTTAAGTATAGAAGAGGGAAAAGAAGGTCCAATATATTCAAATCTGCAATAGATATTCCATTTCCTGGAAAGATATTTTATGTATGTTTCTGGAGAAGTTTTATACATATTTCATATACTTGGAACGAAATCTAAAGGTAGCGGGCACAAGAAACAACAACTAGAAATTGGAAATTTCCTAAACCCACGAACTCGACGATCCGCAAAAGAGATGTCAAGAAATGGTCAAGTGTGGAAAGCAGTCGGATAGGCTTCAAAATAGGGTGACAAGGGTTCTCGAGGAGACGTAAGGCCCCGACTGTCAAATTGTATATATCAGAACATTTCAGTGCAAAATGTGTAACACGGAAGAGGGGATGATGTGGGAGTCAAAAATTAAATCTGCATATTGCAGAAGCTAAAGTGTTGTTTGCAGGTCACGAAACAATGTAAAGTGAAATTTAGACAAAGGGGAAGCGTTCGGTTGGAATCACCATATAAAAGAATGGATGAAAATGTGAACGTGTGAATCCACCAACCCGCGCAACAAGACATTTTTCGGAAAAAAATGAATAAGTAGCCAGAAAGAGAAACTACAGGGGATAAAATAGTGGGAAAACAGAAAGGCAGAGGGCAATTTTCGTAAGCGGGAATTGGTTTCAAACAAGCCCCATTGTTGCAAAACCATCATTTTCTAGTAATTGTCATCAAATGCTTTGTTGAAGATTAGATTTTATTGCAACTTGTGGGAGTGATTGTGTTCTTCATACATTCTTCCATGACTTTAACATATTAAATTAAGTATTAAACTTCTTGCATGATGGGTTGTTAGCATTACAGCTTAATAATTGCATGTCTAGAAACAAGAATGACGATCTTGCTGCAACATTGTGATTTGTTCTTGCTATGTTCTATCTGCATTACAAATAGAATTGAACGTTGGTTTGAAACTGTCTGAAATTCATTTTTGTTTCCATAAAATCCTGATGGATCGACACAATGCATTGTCATATAATTGTAAAATTCTCCATTTTAGAACAAATTACTTAAGCAAATACAATATCGAAGAACTACGAGACTATCGAACCATGCCAATGAGAAGAGGTGTTAAAGTCAGAAAAGAATCAACAACAAAGACTCCTAGGAAATTTTTTTAATAGTAAATCCATTAAAAAAAAGAATATTGAGCACTGTATATCTATCCATAGAAATTGGACCAAGTTCTTTGGGCCAAAACATTGAGCATATTTTCCATAAACACGGGCACAGGATCTGCAACATGCAGGAGCCATTGAGATGCTCTTCAACATGCATACAAAACTGATTACCATGGTATTTCTTAGGAAATACTTGTAGTCTTCTCCTTGGTGAGTCAATGTTCGGTGCCCTGATCTCAATATCTTGCGGAAGACCTGAGGCGAAAAAGAAACATGAGAGTGGTTCTATAGTGAAATAAATCCTTGGCTTGAAGGAGATGAACAACATTCCTGTAGTAAAATTGATAGTTCTCACAAGCTTCCCATGAGGAAGAAGACAAAAAACGTTGCAGGGCAAACATAATAGACCAAAACTGAATGTTAGGACACATCAAGAAACCACCTCCTCACAGTCGAAAATTTTAGGGACACAGGTTGCATAAGCAATTCCAGAGGCCCAAATTAGTCCATTATGGGCAGAAGGAGATGCCTAGTAGGAGTATTCCTTGCACTAGTGGGAGTTCTGGTCCTCATTCCCTAATATGTTAATTGTATATCCAGAGAACATGATAGTGGCCCTGCAATTGAAAAAGTTTTTATCTTGAAATATATCTCTGGGAGCATTAATATATCATTTCCTTACAGTGAAATACTTTTGCCTAGAATGAACTAATTTGGACCTCTGGAATTCCTACTTTTGAGCTGCAAAGCGGCTATTATGTTCATCATCGGTTTCTTTTCTGAAACCCCTTCTTTTGGTGTTGTCAAGACCACCATCACCGAGACGAGAAGTGCCACCCGTTATGGTTGATTTCAATTTGGGTGCTGGAGTGGGAACATTGTCTGCATTTTCATCATCCATTGTCGTATCATTGTCCATCAGATCATCTTCTTTCAGCTCGAAATCCATCGCATCAACCTTTGCACCAGCCATCAATGCAGACGGGCAGGTTGTCTGAGCAAGCAGGGTTGCCTTCAAATTCTTTAGCTTGAAATATATGTCTTGGTGCACCAAGGGACCATCTCCTTTTTTGCTCCTAGGTGGAGGGAGATGAGTAGTAAGAATATGCCCTAGAATAATGGAACCTTTGGCCATCATGCCCAAAGGTGTTTAATGTATCTGGACATAACTACTGCCATAAGTTAACGATAATTTCCAATTGCTCCAGATGATGTTTGAAATGAAAATTGGGGAGGGATAATATAAAGCTCCGCAAATCTTGGTTTAATGTGTATCAATGGAAGATCTCCTCGAGCCTTTCACTGATCAATGATAATCTCCAGTGTTCGTGCGTAATGAGTTATTACCATTAAAGATTACTAATTGCACATTTAGAAAAAAGTGCGAAGGTGGTGGTGACGACGAAGAGTGATTAAGAATTAGAGATTTCGTAAAGGCGCCAGCCGACCGATGCACGAAAGAAATTGCATCATGTTTGAAATGAATAGTTGGAAAGGATAACACTCTTCTCCGCAATTCTTGGTTTAATTCGTATTAATGACAAATCTTCTTTGACCTTCCAGACATTAATGACAATCTTAACGGTTCCTACACGATGAACTACTAGAATTAAAGCTTAATAATTGCATATCTAGAAAGAAGTATGAAGATGGCGGGGATGATGAAGAGCGACTAAGAATTGTACATTTTGTCCACCCGCCAACCCGATAAACAGATTCCAAGAAATGGCCAAGTATGGAAAGTGGTTGGGCATGCTTCAAATATAGGGTCACAAGATATACTCAAGAGACGTGAGGGGCCGATGGTCAAATTGTATATCACAATGATAGGTTTCAGTCGTCAATTTATATATCATGAAAATTTGGGTGTTGTTTGTACATAACGAAACAATGTAAGTGCAATGTTGAGAAAGCCTGGCTAGGAACCGACGATGGTAATAGTGGCCAAGCATGCAATGGACAAGCGGTTGGTTGGAATCGTGATATAAAAAAATTGGACATACTTGGAACATGGAATATTGACGAGCTTGAAAACAAGGCCACAAGCTCTACTCAGGAGACGTGAGGGCTCGATGGTCAAATTGTATCTACCCCAACTATTGAATGCAAAATGCGTAACACGGAACATGAGACAATGACGAATTTCGAGGGTCAATTTGTATATTGCAGAACTTTAGGTGTTGTATATAAAAGCACGAGACATTCGGAAAAATGACACATTCTGAAAAAAGACCAAGTAAACAAAAAGTGAAAGAAAACAAGATAAAGGGGAATTTATTTGCTAATTTGTAGATCATGAAAGTTTGGGTGTTGTTTGTAGGCGACGAAACAATGGAAACACAATGTTGAACCCGCCTATACGGGAACCCGTAATCCAAAAAGTTTTTTCAATATGAAACGGGGAAGCGGTCGGTCGAGCTGGTGATATAAAAGTAACAGTGCAAATATGAAGATGTGAATCCACCAACTCCCACACCTAGACATTTTTCGAAAAATGAGTAAGTAACCAGAAAGGGAAAACACACGGAAAAAAGAAAGGGGATGGCAATTTTCAGAAGCGGGAATTGGTGTAAGAAAGCCCCATTGATGGTCTTAACAGTAACTATGAAGTGCACTAAACATGTGAACAAGTTCTTCAATCAAGGAATAGATACAACGAGGCATGCTTATAGTTTTCAAGATCTGTTTGTATAAGAGAAGCGTCGAAAAGCTACAAGAAAATCAATTTTGGGATGTTTAAGTAAAGTTATTGTACTGTTAGCTTCACCGCAAGTATAACAACGACGAATTTGAATTTTAATGTCCTCACGTTGATATGATAGTTCCATTGGACTTTGCATAGTATATATTCTTTTATTTGAAATTATTCCAGGAGATTAATTTTGCTAAGTTCATCGATCAAGGAAAAGTGCTAAAATGATCCACATACTACATTTGTGTCACAGAGCTTATATTAAAGGGCAAAGCATGTCCTATATAGTATTTAAGATCATAGAAAAATTGCGAACATCCTGAATGTATTTTTGATTTTCCAGAATGAAGCATACAACCAAGAACCAAGTAAACACCAAATGTATTGAAAGTTGAGGTAGAAGGCAACAGATGAACACAAAAGGCGTCAAGAAAGATCCCACGAGGTTCCATAGAGAAACACACATCGATCTTTACATCAAACAATTTGATATATATAAAAAAACACATCGTGGCATTGGTTTTCTCTTACATCTGGTATATGTTCCCATGAGAAAATAATCGGGGCCATGGGATATGAACAAAAGTTTTCCAAACATAAGACAACACAAAACCAGCGAAGCTTCGCCACTGTACGCTAGCTATAACCAGACCTCAAAATGGGGAACAAGAAAGATGATGATTACTAGTTTACCATTGAGCAAGACCACTATGAACATTTTCTTCTGATAGTGCCATGGTCTATCACTACCAGTTTTAACAATGCCAAATTTCCAATATTATTGGAAATGCCTGATGGTTCTGCCCAGACGAGTAAGCTATTTCGACGGTTCAAAGGATGGGCCTGAGTTATTTATAGTTGGATACATTTTATGGGTTTGCACTCATGCTTCCCATTTTTGGACTGAACAATCTTATGCGTGTGTACATCGCCAACAACCGCACCTGCCTGTATGAATTCTAATGCCTGAACTCCCCAATATCTATAACGAGTTCTGAAAATATCAAGCTCATGTTTCAATCCATGCTGAGTCCTTTTTTTTCAATCAGGGCATCGACAAAATGCAGATACCATACCATAAATGTATAGTTGGAGACCAATTTTTTTTTTTATTCAGGCACCCAAAAAAATGCAGAAATCCTGCCATGGCTATATAGTTGGAAAACAATTGTCCAATTTGGGCACCCAAAAATGTGCAGACTCCTCCAACAAAGCCACAACCAACCACCATTGTTTTTTAATTTGCACACCGCAACAAATATGCAAAATTCTTACTGGGAGATGCAAAAAAAATCAAAATAACAACATCGATTGTATTTGTAGTTAGATTCTTGTTGTTGTTTCAAATGTACAAGAAGAGACTAAATCTATGGAAAGATAATTTTACATCTATAGATGTAAACTCCGAAGAACTCGAGTCCGAAAAACATTCATCTGGGTGTTGAAGAAAAATTACAGACACACATGAGATATTTTAGTTTCCTGCCAAAGCTTGATATGCTTTTTTTTTTAGCCGATATGAAATATTGCATTGTCCTCATTTAAGGTGAATTTGCTATGTATCCGAAATTCGCGCAACATGTAGACATTGTTTGACTTTTTCTGTAGGTATGCTTCATATGACAATTCTGCTAACCCAGGAAGCACATCTTGTAACATAGGATGTCTAATTGTACAATGTATGATTGTGTTTCCCATGGTTTCAGATGACAACATTGAGTCAATGTCTATATATGTATGGACATTTTTTATTGCATCACAAACAATCAATTGTATCGTCACTTATGAAAGAAGAAGCAGAAGTAGGAGAGTTGCATTTAACACTTAGATGCTCAATGGGGGTCGAGTACGCATTCCCTGCAACCAAAACACCTTCAACCTGGAAACATGAGCATAACCGTTAATATATTGAACAATATAATAAACAACTACACACAAAAAAAAAACTGCATAAATTTGGTGAAGGTAATTTGTATGAGCAAAGTGAGGATGAATCTGTAGATGTATATGCACAACAGTTGTAGATCTAGTTAATTTCTTGAGATCCTGTACTATGCTTGCTCGCAATTCTGTTACAAATGTTGCTTGGATTGTGCGAAAGATCCTTTCTTTAACATCTCTTTTCTTTGTTATATTTTTGAAGAGCATAAGTGGAAATTTCCCTTTATACAATTGTTGTTCCATTGACGAAAACAAATTTGAATAGGTGTCAAACAATTGCAGATGCAACATGGAACAATGAAATATTTGTGTAACTTAACCAAGATACATGGACATGTGAAAGTAAAGGACAAAACTGGATATGGAGAACGATACAATTGCCTTGTCATTTTCTGACTCTCCATCTTTTATATGGAGAATGTGTTGCGAGCCAAGTTTTATCGCGAGTGTGACAGTTGCGCCAATGGTTCCAATTGGGTAAATGTCGTTGCTCTATGCAAGTTGGCTGATAGTTGTGTCCAGGACGAAACGATATTATGAACAAATAGCATGAATTTTTTACACAATACTTGTTTTGTTGAGCGATATAATATGATCACAATCACCACCGTCATATACTGTTTTGGGAAATATATTAAAATTTGTAATGGATATCCCATTACCTGGCAATATCTTTTCTGCATGTTTCTGGACAAGTTGTGTAGGAATAGTCAGTGTGATTGTCATCTGGGCCTCCTTGTCTGTCGTGTCAGCATGCATAATGGATCTAGTTTTGTTTTCCTTGTCTAAGTAGGTGCTATAGACGACCATTATGTCCCCAATGAACACTTGTCCAGTTCGGCGACTGTTCAAGCCCTCTATTGATAGTATTTTGGGTGTTACAAGTTCATACTTGGTGACATTTTTTGAACAGGAAAATTAATGTGAATGGTAGTGTGCATTATTGTTTTGTTTTCCTTTTTACCTAGCATAAATGTACAAGTAGATGCACAACTTGGATGAACTATGGAGCCAAAGTTTTTCAACTAGACCTCTTAGTCCGCGGAACCTGGGCTATGTTCGACGTCTCACTTGCACTTGTTGACACTTCTTGTGAACTGCAAAGTATGTGTTGCAGATGACATCAACATATTCACCATGCGATAGATGAATAAATAGTTGAGGATATTTGTTTGGTAAACATATAAGAAACATAATGTATGCATATTTACCTTTGGCCTTGTCGGTCTACTGATGTTTGGGATGATTGACTGCTCATGGCCTTGTCACTAGTCCAACTTTTTCTGATGCAAGCATGTGTAGATGAACATCAGAAGGACTAAACAAGAATATGCATTGTATATTGTCCATAATTTTTCTTAATGTCACATGCAGGGTCGAAGGAGATGGAATACAAAATAGGGTGTCAAGGTATACTTGGGAAACATGAGGACCCAAGGATCAAATTGTATGCCTCAAATTTTTTGATTGAAAAAATGTGTAACAGTAAATAGGGCGTGATGGCGGGGTACGACGACCAATCTGTATATCGCGGAATCTTTAAAGCCAGAGGCACAATCTTGAACCTGCCATCCCAACACCCACAATCGACAAAGTGGGAAAGTATGGAATAAGGTAGAAGTATGACCATAAATGTGAACCTGTGAGTCCGCCAACCCGTGCACCAAGGCATTTTCGGAAAGACGACTAAGCAAAGAAATTAGAAAGAAAAATGGATAATAGAAAATGGAAAAATTAGAAATGGGGAGGGCACAAAGGCCGATTGTTGCCAAATCATCGTTTTCTAGTCCAATATTATATGCCCCCACCCATTTTGTATGTTTAATTTACTAGCACAGTTGGTATACCTTTTTGAAGATTGTACCATAGACCCCTCTGCTGTCGCATATAAGAATTCATCTTCCCGTCCAACCAATTTGTTTATTTCAAGGTAGCAACGTCGAACATACAGTGGACATGAAGGCAAGTTAGTATGCAGAAAGACATGTAAAAGAAAGAAATACAGTTCTATTTATTTCAATGTAGCAACAAAGAGAATACAATTCACATGAGAATAAGCAGAAAGATACATAGTATATACATACAACAAAAAAGGTGCAAAGCAATAGAACAAATGCATAGACAATAAATGAAATAATAAACATTGGAATATGAAATAAGAGTACAGGTATGCACCTCTCTAAATCCTTTGCTACATTCGTGCCAAAGACTCCATCGTCCTCTTCAACCACTCTGTTTGCTTAAATGTAGCAATGTAGAAAAAATACAATGGACATGAAGGAATTCAGTATGCAGGAAGGCATGTAAAAAAAAATAAAGAGAGTTCAAATTTTTTCAATGTAGCAGCACAGGAAATACAAAGGACATGAAGATAAGTTATTATGTAGGAAGGTATGCAATATCTACACACAATAAACTAGGTGAACACATATAAAGATAATAAATGAAATACAAAACAAAGAAATATGAAATAACAATACAAGCATGTACCTTTCTATCTCCTCATCCAGTGCTGCAGTTAAGACTCCTTCGTTTTCTCCAGCTATTATGTTTGTTTGAATGTGGGAACGCACAAAATACAATGAACATGAATGGAATCTGGTATGCATCGGAGAACAAGTAATATGTACATACAGTAAACGAGAATCAACGAATAGAAAAAAATATAGTTAGAAACATGAACCTTTGCTTTTATCCATCCATGGTTGTAAATATATAAAGTTTTTCCCTGCCTAAAATATATTACAAGCCACAAAATATTAAGAAATTGCATAGCCATAGCTAAATGATTTTGGTTTTGTGTGGCAAAGTATCCAAATATGCTTCCAAACATGGAAATATAATTTTCCAATATCTTTGGTGTACATATCATATCTCAAGTACAAGAGAAATTGTATCATGGTCACACCAGTCTGTGTAGAGGATAAATAAGTTATATTGTGATATGGGCACATTTCACCATATATGGTTAATAAGTGCATTTTGCACATGTTTTATTTTAACAAAAAGACAACAGATATTGTAATTGCACATGTAGTTGTCCAATTATTTCTTATGCCACTATTTTGTATCATGTCAACACTAAAGTATCAACAAAATTTTACAGTAGAATAGGCGGGCACAGAACAAGCCCCATATCTCGACTTCACCAAACACGAAAAACAACACAACTGTAGGTCCATTCGCGGGTGCAGGACCTGAACACCGCAAAGCACCAAAAAAAAACAAACAGCTCCAATTGCTGGCGCATGACCCCAACCCTGCAAATCCAAAGTAAACAAAAGAAAACATCAAGCACCAAACCAACGTGAAATCACAAACATGCCCAACTGTATCCCTAGGGCCCCAAACTCCTAAACTTGAGCCAAACAACAACAAGCAACAACCGATGCACCAATGAACAAGCAACAACCACCGAACCAATAAACAACTTATGCATCTCCAACGATTACCAAACTGCATCCGAAGCATAGAAGGAACCAAAAACATATGGCGACCATGGCAGTGTAAATAAGAAAACATTCTTACTTGCAAATTGCAAACACTGAACAACAAAGAAGGAATAGAAAATGAAATTATGGCATCGAAACTTACTCCAAAACGATGAACAACATAAGCGCAGGTCGAATTGTGGGTGCAACACCTGGATCCCGCAAAGTAAAAAAAAACAGATCCAACTGTGAATGCAGGACCCTAACCTTGCAAATTTGAAGTAAACAAAAGCAAGCAACAAGCACCAACAGGTCCAACTGCAAGCGCAGGTCCCCAACCTTGCAAAGTTGAACCAAACAACAACAAGCAGCAACCGACAAACCAATGAAGAAGAAGCACCCACTGAACCAGTAAACAATGTATCTAGCTTCAACGATGACGAAATTGCATTCCAAACCTAGAAGAAGTATGAAACATACAATGCCTATTCAATTGGCAGTGGACAACAATATTGTCCAAATTCACTGCAACATTGTATGGAAAATTTCGAGGAAAAATGTACTCCGAGAAGCCTATTTAGGTAAACATTTAAGGTTGTCAAGCTATCTAAGGGCCTTGGGGTATGCAAACATTTAAGTTGTCAGGCCTGTTTCAGGACCTCATGCTATGTAAACATTTAAGCTGTCAGGCCTATTCAAGCAGCTCAAAAAAAGTGTCAATGATCTAAACCTTCGGTATGCAAACATTTCAATACAAATACAAATGACTAATAATAATAGTAATAATAGTAAAAGGACATATTAATATGCGATCACTATAGTCGCTCTATGCATTCGGCTGGGACCAATAATAAAAAAACATTAAAAAACAACATCCATGCTCAGAACTTTCGGTTTGTAAACATTTCAGTAAAAAAGTAATAAAAATTAAAAAGGAGCGTCTAAGCTCAAAACTTTGGATATCTACACATTTACAACATTGGGAACAACGAAGTTGGCAATAAGACCTCGGATATATTCTATAGTGAGATGATGACACATACGTTTTTTTTTTTTTTTTTTATATATAAAAAAAAAATGTTTTTAATTCTATAGTACGTACAATACAAATAATGCAAAAATTTATAGTCAAAAGACATGTTAATATGAAATCAATGAATTATCAATCGCTATAGTCCCTTTGCGCCTTCGGCTAAGAAGCTTATTTATGTATGATGTATGAAGCGTGACAAAAACTACACAATGTCAAAACATTGTTGGATGATGTTTAACTTCTATTGTTATTGTTTATAATGAGTTATGTAATAAGATTTTTAAAATTTATGAATTGTTATGTTATTATTTATAATTATTTATGTAATAAGTTTTTTAAAATTTATGGATTGTTTTTTACATTTTTTTTTTCATTACTAATTTAACTATATGTACAAATATGTTTAGAAAAAAAAACTTTGTATGTCTAAAATCTATTTATATGATTAAAGTTTATTTACAATGTAAAAATTGAAATTATATATATATATATATATATATATATATATAATCTATTTCAATTTTTAAATTTTAAATTGTAAATAAATTTTATACACTCACTTTATTTATTTATTTATAAATAAATAAAGTAATGTAAATAAACTTTACACACTCACTTTATTTACAGTTTAAAAATTGAGATAGATTATAATATATAGAGATTATTTGTAGTTTAAAAATTAGGATATATTATGCTAAAACTAATATATAGAGAGAGTGTTTAATATTTGAACAAATAAATATAGTAAAACATTGATCTGAACTAAGTGTTTAGAAATCCATTTAAAAATTGAGATAGATTATAATATATAGAGATTATTTGTAGTTTAAAAATTAGGATATATTATGCTAAAACTAATATATAAAACTAATATATAGAGAGAGTGTTTAATATTTGAACAAATAAATATAGTAAAACATTGATCTGAACTAAGTGTTTAGAAATCCATTGTCACATTCATATGGAGCTTGCATCCAATCTAGGACAAAATGTTCAAATTCAAACTACAATTAGTTCTCAATCATTAACAAAATTGAGGCACTTGGTAACTTCAAAGATAACCAAAACAAACATTTAAAATTTATCATTTTGTATTGGTGAAAAAACACTTTATGTTTGATAATGCTTTTTTATCACAAACTTATTACACTACTTTATAATATTACACATTGTAAATTGACTCACTAAGATAATAAAATTTGAAATGGTTTCATGTTCATGTACAATGCCCCAATACCAAAACGAGGTTGCATGGCAGTGGAGTCCCTGCCAGGTTGGGATGTGAGTAAATGTGACTTAGTACAGACACGTGGCTAGAAAGTTGAAATACATTGAAATACTTTTATACATAGGAAATATGTACTTTTGTAATGGATCGCGGGTTGTCGGGCTAGCGATATACAAAAAGCACCGATAGTTCCGCGATACAAAAATTGGGCCTCTGATGTTCTCTGCGATATAGAAATGGAGTGCAATTGCGGACTATAGAAATTCATCACAAATAAAAAAATTATACACACGAAATATGTACTTGTATAAAGTAGATATTTAGTTTTATACATACAAAATTTCTACTTTTATAAAGTATGGGGAAGATATTCAAAATTGGGCCTTTGATGTTCCATGGCCTACAAATAGCACCGACAGTTCCCCGATATACAAAATGATAGGCGTAGTTTAGTTTGCTTTAAAACTAAGGCTTTTCTTGGATAGAAAGATATAGCATTGCCGAATTAGTTTTATTTGCACACGTTTTATAGAGCATGCAGGGAGCGATCATTCCATACTTTGCCAGTTTTTGGATCGTGGGCATTGTCGAATCAATTTTCTTTGTAATTTATCAAAAAATAATAATGTTTGTTACATGTTTATGGAAATTGGTGGGTTCTGTTGGCGTCAGAAGTCACTCCTGGATTGCTTGCAGGAGCAGAGCCCGACGCCCATCAGTTTTATGTCACGATTTGTTTAATGGGGTGATCAGATGGGTAAAGACTCAAGAAAATGTGGCTTTAACTCAAGAAATCGGGCTTGGTATGTAGTAAGAAAGGGAGGTCTTGATCCAACTTCCGTCAGTAAGTGGATTAAAGGGTGGTAGATGGAAGACTTGTGAGAAGGGCGAGCAAGACTGCCTCGGGCGATAGGCCTTCAGAAGCTTGAGGATGAAAAACTCAGAAGCCAAGATCCTCTTGGTCTGGAGCTTCAAGGAGCTGAAGAGTGACTCGACTGGATCCTCCAATTCCCAGTCGTTCAGCGCTATGAAAATAACAGGAACTGATTAGAAACAATGTAACTGCTACAGTGATCCAACCTACATCATCCTATAACAACTACAACTCGATTGGATCCTCCAATTCCGAGCTATTCTAACACAGTATACAAGAGATGGAAAAGGGGCTGACATCCATAAAGTAAGAAGTCTCCAATGCCTTATACATTAACCATAGCGACCAACGCTTCATCAAAACTTTATAATCGGGAGCCTTGCTCAACCATCGATACTTCCAAAAATACAAAAACTGAGCCTATATACTCAGGAAAATTCGCCTAACAGAGGTGTGCCCAGTCACCCAGGGCTCGGTGTCTTTTCAGTCAAATTCGTACTGAAATCCTTCTTCACGCGCCACCTTAACTGCGCATGGCTCCTGTAAGGAGGGTAGCTGAGCGATTAAGTGTCGAGCTAGCATGTGCAGACTTCTCTGTCTCTTCGAAGACTTCGGCATGGCTTCTTTGAAAAAAATAGTACACAGGACCCCTTCGAGCAGACCGCTTGCCAGACCCTCCATATCTCACACTTAATGAATGAAGGGAGGTTTCAACCACCTGTTCATGCCTTCATTTAATCCAAGCGAAACATAGGATTGAGATCGGATCCGATGGCGCCTGGAGGTCACGATGATCTCCTCTGTAACTGAACTCGGTGCCTTTGGACCCTCTTGCACAACTCTCTTGTTTCCCAAATGACCACGGACCGTGACCCTGCTTTTATTTCCATAGGGGCTTTCGACGTTCGCGAATAGGAAGGAGCTGAACCTTTCTTATCATAGTTGCGATGGGTGAAACGCTGAGACGACTCAATTGGGTGCCACGCGTCCTCCAAATATGATGGTCCTAAACTCTCCCGACGCTGCTGTGGGCCCCAGGTCCTCGACGCTCTCGTTACTTTGCACATCGGGGATATGAGGGAGCTACTACTTGAAACCACGATGGGAGAAAAGGAGGGGAGCCTAATCACGCGCCAGGTGTTCGCTTCAGATGGATGGCTGAGATTGCACCTTAATATTGCGGGCCCGACTTTGGGCACCATCGGCGCTTCGGGGTTCGGGGTTTCGAAATGTACAACGACATAAAACCTTCACCCCTTGAACTCGCGACTGCCGAAAAGCCGACGCGACTGGATCTCGCGCCACACGTCCCTCGGATGGACGACTGAGGTTGCTTCACGATACTGCGGGCCCGACTCTGGGCGCTTTCGAAACTCCGAGGTTCGGGGTTTCGAGGTGTGAGATGACGAGGGACTTTCACCCTTCGAACTCCCGAACGCCGATATGCCGACTAGATCTTGCACTATATGTCGCTGGATCGGACGACCTAGATTTAGTCTTGGCATATAGTCTCTTTCTTTGACGCTATATATCGGTCAACTTGGTAGCCTCGATATGCCATTGCTCGTTGATCTACTCTTATGGATGAATCCGGGCCGTTGACAACGCAATTTCACCCGCTTACTAGATTGGAAGCCTTAAAACGAGATTTTTCCATGCTACGCTTGGGCGTTCCTCGTACAACTTGCAGACCCGAATACTCTTGTGACTAGGACAAGAAATGTCACTAACAGGTTCAAGATTGAGTCTCTGATGTTGCATGGCCTGCAAATAGTAGCGACAATTCTGCGATATACAAAATGACAGGCGGAGTTGCGGACTATAGAAATTTACAAAAAATTAATGTTTGTTATACAATAGAATAGTAATAACGTTTTTCCGAATTAGCTTGCTTTAAAACTAAGGCTTTTCTTGGACAAAAAAGATATAGCATTGCCAAATTATTTTTCTTTGTACACGTTTTATAGAACATGCAGGGAGGGGTCATTCCATACTTCGCTAGTTTTTGGATCACGTGTTCTCGGGCTGGTGGTTTAAAAAATGGGTCTTTGTTGTTCCGCTCCCTACAAACAACATCGAGAGTTCCGCGATATACAAATTGAGAAGCGGCGTTGCGAACTATACCATACAAAATTTTTATAAAATAAATAATGTCTATTACATATTTCTGGAAATTACATCAACATTTAAAACATCAACGTCGTTGAAGACCAAAAAATTAGCATACAATAGGAGACAAGAAATGTAGCATATCCGAATTAGTTATTTGGAACAAACAAGAAAGGTTCCTGGAAACCCAAAATTTAGTATACAATAAGGGCATTGTAGAATCAGTTTTCTTTGGAATTTATCAAAAGTTAATAATGTCTGTTACATGTTTCTGGAAATTTAAATGCATTTTTCATATAGACTGGGATTGGGGCTCCCGCGGACCATAAAAAGAAATAAGTACAAGAATTAAGAACATTTAAAGAAGTGCGCGACGGTAGAGAGGAAGACCTGAAAAGAGGAAATTGGAAGTTAAGAGTGTTTGGTTACAGTTTTCTATTGAAAAAGGACATAAGTGGATTGATAAAGAAGAGAAGATGACAACATAGAATTAAACTGGATTGATAAACAAAACAAGATGATAGTATAAACTTACTATGAAGCCGATGCATTTTTGTTGCTGTCGTCGATGGGCATTGTAGTCCCATTGACCGGTTCTTTCCCTTCCTGGATGAGGCCGTTCATTCTCTCTTGGAACCATTCTTCGATGTAGATTTTCATGGGGGCTATGTTGGTTTCATCCCAGATTTCTATGTCATAAAGGTCGTTTTCTAATTTCCTTAGATCCATTGAAATACTATGCAGAGTCTGTTCAATTTCTTCATTATGTGAGGCATAGTCCAGTACCCAACGCTTGTGCTCATCTAGACGATGTTCAAGTATGCTGTAAAACTTTTCGAAAGACAACCCCTTTAAAATATCAACTTGTTCCTTGAAGGCTTCTTTGGTGACTGACAAGGATTTGAGAATTAAGTTAGGATCTTGAACCTCGTTGGTAG
>ML800705.1:140777-153630 GCA_009831015.1 Picea engelmannii
CCAGCATGCTTTTACTTTTTTGGTGCGCTTTGGTGAGGGGAGTTTCTCCTGTCTTCTTTTCAGTTCCGATGTGTTGTCAGTATATTTGGCAAAAGGGGCTAGTACCCGATCTCAAAAAAGATGTTCATTTTTTAAATTCGTCTCCAATTGTTCCAACAAACCATTGGCCTTCTTTCCAAAGTAAACTAAATTTTACGATGTTTCCCAGGCTTCAGTAACTACCTTCATTCTTTTGTTGATGTTATTCTCTACAAGGGCTCTAGAAAAGACTGGCAAATTCTGGAGTTGCAAGGAAAGACTGCTCAAATTCATTGAGGCATTGTTTCATATTGGAATTTTCTGTCTCAATTCCTTGAATGGAATCACGAAGAATGTCACCGGTTCCCTGGTGAAATTGGCAGATTTGGGACGGCGACATTTCACTAAAGTTAATCTCTGCGCGAGATTTTCCTTTTTTGTTTGTTACATATCTTTTTTCAATGACCAGACTTTTAGACTGGATGTCAAAAATAACGCTCTAGATTATGAAGGATTCATCTATGTCAAAAAATTCGGAGTCCAATATTTCCACCGCGGACGACCCAATTTTCTGCATGTGCTCAACTTCAATTTCAAGTTGCAGTTTTCCACATTCAATTTGGGGTTCCTCCGTCTGCCCTGCATTGTTTTTTCTCTTCTTCGCCAGTGGAATTTTGTGAGAACTATCAATATTTATGCGAGGAGGGTACTTATCTCCTCCTTTGTTCGAAGATTTATGGGTTGATTTCTTACTGGGTTGGACCGTCGAAGCGATGCTCCATGATGTCGTGCTCTTTGGAGTGTTGGCTGGGGACTGGTTACTCTTCTCACTAGATACTTTTCCATGTTGTCTGTACAATTCAGTGGTGCTTTGCAATCTCTATGCGTCGCAATCGACAGAAGCAGGATTGTTGTAGACATTGTTCCTGTCTTGGGTTAGGTGTGTATGGATAAAAGAGGTGTTAAAGCAAACACCCAGTAAATGTTCTCGAAAAATTCCATTAGGGTCGAACCCTTTTAGCCTTTCAGTATATGTTAGGTTCAATTTCTTGAAATGGGCGGAAAACTCGTCAATCTTGTTGATGTTTTTGCACACAAAGTCTCCGACTTTCTAGGGCAGAGGAATGAATTTTTTTTTTTTCATGTCATGGAAAAAATGCAACAAACGGTTGTATTGCCTTGCTATTCCTGCAACAAACATCTTATCCGTGATGTGGCATGGAAGGAAGGAAGGATTTTCCTTAGAGCCAAAGACCATGAGGACACTATGATTTTCCTCTTGCTCAAGTGTGCCCTTCCTGTTCAAAAACTTGATTGCCTGGCCAGACATCAGTGGAGCATCCTTGCTTAGCAGTAAATCTTTGAAAACTGAGACAAATCCATTCAAAACTTCATAAAAATAATGGGAGGCCTTGTGTCTCCACAGTGCCTCGTGCTAGAATGTTACTGGGTCGAATCCATAGTTTATTTTATTGGAAAGAGAAAGTTTTGGAAACGAAAAACAATACACAATTGTGAAAATCAAGTAGGATGACATATAAAATTGATTCAATTTTTTGAATCGTGACAACCGGGAGCAGAGCTCAATCAAAATTAGCTTCCCCCAATCGAAAATGTATTTTTCCTTGACTGTGAAATACAAAATATAAATAATTATATGGGAAATGCTTGTTGTGGATGCCTGTCCCGTTATTCTTGTAACCAACCAAGCAATTTCCCGGAATGGATTTCTAAAGGAACTTACCTGCAACCTTGTGATATCTTTAGGAACCATTGTCAGGTCTTCGAGGAAGTCCGCTAAGATGTCCAACCCATTATGATGTTTTTCTAGAAATTGTTTGTAGTCTTGTCCTCTGAACGTCAATGTTGGGTTCGACAATTTTAACATCTCGCGGAAGAGCCGAGGCGACAAAGAAATAAGAGAATGGTCATGCAGTGGAATAATTCTTTGGCTTGGAATATATTTTTCGGCGCACCAAGAGACCACCTCCTTAGAGTAAAAAACCTCAGGAACACAACCTGCACGAGCGATTCCAGAGGTCCAAATCATTTCGTTTTGGGTGGAACAGGATGAATAGTAAAAGTATGCCCTAGATCACTGAAAGCTCTGGTCCTCTTGTGCGAACATATTTACTGTATCTCCACAAAAATGCTTTCGACCTGGTGCCATAAGTCTACAAGAACGTTTATTTGTTCCAGCCGATGAATGAAATGAAAATTTGGAAGGGATAATATAACCCTGCGCAAATTTTGGTCGAAAGCATGTGAATGGGAGATGTCCTCGATAATTTCGTTGATTAATGACAATTTGGATGGCTATTGCATGATGCGTTGTTAACATTAAACAATACTAATTGCATACATAGAAATTCCAACACTTTGGATATTGCAATGAGCGATTAAGCATTGTATATTTCTTGAGCGGCCAAACATGATTATGCGTGTTGGAGATGAACAACCGGAAGGGACAAAATAACTCTCTGCACATCTTGGTTTAATGCATAATAATGGGAGATATCCTCGAGGTTTTCGGCCATTAATGACAATGTTGAGGGTTCCTGCATGGTCAACTGTTAGCATGAAAGGTTTCTAATCTCATAGTAAGAAAGTACAGAGGTCATGGGCAGGGGAAAAAAGACAGCTACAAAACAGGGTTGCAACGTACAAGTGTTGAGGGTGAGGGCGCGAGGGTCAAATTGTATGTCTCGAAATTTTTTGAGTGCAATGCGCGTAACAATGAAGAGGATATGGTAGGACAGTCGGAAGCACATGAATTTAGTGGGGATGGAAGGTAGCGAGAGATACTTTGAAACATTTGTGAGCAGTGGTAGAGTGACCGTGCTGGAATTGTAGATTTCATGAACCCGACAAAAGGAGAATCCAAAACAAGTTGAGAAGGTGTCTGCAAAGGAGGCGAGGTCCGGACCTTCTAATTGTATCGCTTCGAACATTTGAATGCATAATCTGTAACATGGAAGAGCGGATGATGTCGGAATCCGATAGTCAATTTGTATATTGCGAAGAGTGCAATCCCAACTATTTCGTACCTCTGTGTCCAATTGTTAGTACTAAAAGATAATTTAGTATTCAAAATATTTTTTTAGATACTGTTAGATAGTTCATAGGGACTAGCATTCATAAACAATGGCAATCCCCACCCCGCCAGTCCTGCATTCAGTGTGTCAATTTGTATATCGCGAAACTGCGAGCATTGTTTGGAGGACACGAAACAATGGAAGTGCAATGTTGAGTCAGTCACTATGCAGGTTTGCTTGTCAATTTGTATATCGTAGAAATGTGGGTGCTATTTGTAGGCCACGAAAGAATGGAGGTCCAAGTTTGAGCCTGCCCGCCCAAGAACCCGTGATCCAAAATGTCGCTAGATATCGAATGCAAAATTTGTATATGCTCTATAAAATATCATGGGAATTAGTACATGCTCTATAAGATATCATGTGCATACTTTATAGTCCCATAATACACGGGAAGAAAAAAAAGGGAAAAAGAACGGGGTATTTAGCAATGGAATTGTAGATCACGGAAATTTAGAGTGGAATATGTATATAACGGAAAAACATTGAAAGCATCGAAAGCAACAGTGGTTGGTCAGATTCATTGTCTGATTATATAGATGGAGATAAACATATGTCAACCCGCCAACGCTGGAGCTACATATTTCATGAACCGAGAAACATGAGGATCCAAAACAGGCTGAGAAAGTGTCTGCAAAGGAGGCGAGGCCCAAACCTTCTAATTGTATCGCTCCGAACATTGGAATGCATAATCTGTAACATGGAAGAGCAGACGATGTCAGAATCCGGTAGTCAATTTGTATATTGTGGAGAGTGCAATCCCAACTGATTCGTAACTCTGTGTCCAGTTGTCACTACTAAGAGCTATTTTAATATTCAAAATAATTTTTTAGATACTGTTATACAGGGAAAAAATAAAAACTAAAATATTTTTTTAGATACTGTTAGATACTTCATAGGGATTAGCATCCGTAAACAATGGCAATCTCCACCCTTCCAGTCCTACACTCCGTCTGTCAATTTCTATATCGCGGAACTAGGAGCGTTGTTTGGAGGACACGACACAATAGCAGTGCAATGCTGAGTTAGCTAGTCCGTAGGTGCTCTTGTCAATTTGTATATCGCGGAACTCGGGGTTCTATTTGTAGGGAACAGAACAATGGAGGACCAATTTTGAGCCCGCCCGCCCGACCAAGAACCCGCGATCCAAAATGTCTCTAGGTATGGAATGCAGAATTTGTACATGTTCTATAAAATATCATGTCCATATTTTATAGTCCCATAATACACAGGAAGAAAATAAGGGAAAAGGATGGAGAAGTTCGCAGTGGAATTCTAGATAATACATGGTAAGAAGAGAAGGGAAAAAGAACCAAGTATCTCGCAGAAGAACATCTAGTGTTTTCTTATTAATGCAAATGCTTGTGAATGCCTGCTGATTTCTCACCAATTAACGCATAAAGTGCAGATCACAGAAGTATCTTTCGTACCACTGTGTCCACTTGCCACTAGTAAGAGCATTGTTGATGTATATGAGGAAGGACGTGAAGTTGTTGGGGATGGAAAGCAACAACAAATACTTTGAATGAACTTAATGTATACAAGGAACTCGCTGTGGAATTGTAGATCATGGATGTTTTGAGTGCAAGATGTATATAGCGGAACGATAAGCAGCTCATTTCGCAAGCGGCATCCCCGCAGTGGCGAGCATAAAATTGGCTAAGTATGAAAAGGAACAACGGTCAGTTGGATCCATCGTGCGAGGATATAGATGGAGATGTTAAGGCATGAATTGCAGATCATAGTAGTATATTTCGTACCACTGTGTCCACTTGTCACTGGTAAGACCATTGTTGATGTATGTCAGGAAGGACGCGAAGTTGCTAGGTATGCATATCAACAACAGATACTTTGAACGAAGTTAATGTATATGAGGAACCCATGGTAGAATTGTAGATCACAGATGTTTTCAGTGCAAGGTGTATATAGCGAAACAATAAGCAACTGGGCTCTCAAGCGCCGACCTCGCAGCGGCGGGCATAAAATTGGCTAAGTATGGAATGGAACAACGGTTGGTTGGATCCATCTTGCGAGGATATAGATGGAGATGAAGACATGTCAACCCGTCGTACATAGAAAGATGACTAAGTATAAAACCAGAAAGCCATAATGAACAGGAAAAGAAAAATGGGAAAAGAGATAAGTATCTGAGAGTCAGGAAAACCTTTTTTTTTCCATTTATTAATGGCAATGTTTTCGAACCTTTGTTGGCTTCTCACTAGTAAAAGCATTAAGTGCACATCACTGAAGTTCTTTACCTGCAACATGTATATGATGAAACAGGGGACATAGGTGTTGGATACCGCAAACCCGAGGCCTTTTGTCGAGATAACTGGCTAAGTATTGGCCAAGATGAAGTTTTGATATCTATTTCAATAGTATTCATACTAGTATCTATCAATGGAGAAAGTTTTCATATTTATCTGAATAGTATTCATACTAATATATATTAATGGATTATTTATGTTTCAAATGCAAATGATCTCCCAATTTGCAAGATGCTCTTCGGCTTGCAAATTTCGTTGAAACCAGGAAAATTTTGACTGCAAGACGTACATAGCGCAACAAGAAACATGAATTTGCATTGTGGTCTCAACAACATAAATTCCTTATCATCTATTCATCTTGTATTCATTGCAATGACATCAGCAAATGACGACTCTCCATAAACATCAATATCTAAATTAAATTAAAGGCAATCAAAATTTGTTGTGACTTTAAGTAATTAAAGCATAAATTGCAAACTACAGAAGTTCCTAGGCTGCAAGATGTATATGACGGAACACTGGACATATTTGTTTAATACCACAAACCCAAACATAACTGCCTAAGCTTTGCCGAAGAGGAAGGTTTCTTTATTTTTTCCAATAGTACTGATATTAGTATATATGCACGTATATTATCAAATAGAACAAGTTGCAATTTATCCAACATACTTCACAGGAACATTGCATCAACAGTTCAACTGCCTTGTTGTAACTCATGAATTCATTCTATTTACGAAACCTGAAGAATGGGAGCAGAACGGGTCCTCCAATTTCTTTCTTTAAATACAGAGCCGACGCCACATAAGTATGGCCTATGAAAAAGTATTTTTAAATGTAAAATGTAAAGAAAGAACATACCAGGTTTTATTTAGATTGAAGTAATGAGCAACAGAAACAAAAGCTTGTCCTTCATGTTTAACGATACAGGGGAAGAAGGTACAAAATACAATTAAAAAAAATACCAGAAATTGGAAAATACTATTAAGAAATAAACCAAAATTATTCTATATTCAAATAAGATGTGTTACAAAATACAACTGAGACTATTTGCGACAACGATTGCGATTTCACCTGCCGTCGACAAATTAAATATATGTACATTGATGAAGCTTCTTCACACTTTTCTTGACGTTCAAACTCTTTATTCATAAAAAATGAGTTGAATATCAATTTTGGGTTTTGTACTTAATCAATGCTGCAAAGTACATCTATCCCAGTTTTTTGAATACCTTGTTTCTTCTAGATATGGCCTGCTTGCAATGGCTTCTTATTCAACATTCCATTCTTTATCAAGTATTAATTTCCTTTTGTCGTAAAAAAGTTGGAGTTTAAGGTGTTTTCTTTGCAATGTTCCTGAGCATTCACATTCGAGACAACTTAGAAATGTGATTCAAGCCGATTTCAAAGTGAACATAGTCGTTTTATGTCACAACAGTTAAGGTAGGGGAAACAAATTCAAGTATATAGTGATTGGTATTCTCCCTGTATTCGATCGTTTGTTTGGTTGAGAAGCCTGCCTGAGGATTTGTATGTGGAACTTCTTTGCTTTATTACAATAAATTGGAAGAAACGTCCAGCCCACATGCAAAATGAAAATCTGTTGAGGTACATAACTTCTCCGGGTAGTTGAGGTGTGGCAAGTGCATCAAATGCTGCAGAATGCATCATAATATATCTTTCCTCATAGCGGGGGAGGTATGGTGGCCCACATAAAGGTCTGGAATGTTCGGAGGTGATGCCTAATATGTGGACTCTGCAACTACACCCAGAGGAAACCGAACAAACTTTGACAAAGAACATGGCTTTCTGTCAAGTTGGCTACCAGCTCCACATGCAGGTCATCAAAGTATGAAATAGAAACTCTTGTAGTGATAATATGTCGTTTTATCCACCCATACAAATTCTGTTACCAGCCTCCGAGGAAGACAAGTACTTGTGCGATCTCTACAATTTGATACAATAGCAAAATCTGTGTTGTTGGAAGAAGCTATATACTTAAACGAAGAACTATCTTGCATGTGACCTAAAAATCCATTATAATTCCCAGCAATAAAACAAAGAAGTTCAACAAACAAATTTCCAGGCAGCCTTTTCAACCAACCAAAGCATCGAACACAGGGAGAACACCAAACATACTTGTTCTTTTTTTTTCGTCCTCTCTGAGTTTCTCTTATATAACATAGTTTTTGTTTACTCAAATCTCACATCACATAAAACCAGTCTCTCTTCTTTCATATGCCCCTCGATCGCATCTCTAAGTTGTCTTACATGTCCATGACCATGAACATTAGAACGAATGCACCCTAAAGCGTAACTCTTTGATGATAGAGATAAATGGAAATAAGTATTTAAAAGCAAGGCTGTATGGTCTTCCGTACATTTTGTGTTGATTCCTTTTAATGACAATATTCTTGATATTTTCAGTTATTAATGCCAATCTTTTTGAATATGTACACTGAATAGTGACTAACAACACGTATTAAAATTCCCATATCCGAGCAGATTCTCAAATCTGACATCTAACATATGCACAATATTAAAGAGGGACATGACGTGAAGACCTCTATAGGTCACACGTTCGTGAAATATGCTGAAGCTTTTAAAAAAACTAAAATTGCACAAGCAAAAAAATAAAATAAAAAGTATTTTCGCCAATTCAAAATGCAGGCAAAAAGAAATTACCAGATCCCATAATATTCGGCTGTCTATTCATTTTAATGACAGTTTTCCTCGAGCTTTCTAGTTATTAAAGCTCATCATTTCTAAATGCACAATATTAAAGAGGGACATGACGTGAAGGCCTTTGTGGGTGACACGTTGGTGAACTATGCTGAAGCTTTTAAGAAAACTAAAACTGTAGAAACAAACAAAAAAAAAATCACTATTTTCGCAACTTCAAAATGCAGGCAAAAAGAAATTACCAGATGCCATAATATTCACATGTCTATTCATTTTAATGGGAAATGTCCTCGAGCTTTTCAGTTATTAAAGCCCATCAATTCGAAATGCACAATATTAAAGAGGGACATGATGTCAATCCCTCTGTGGGCGACACGTTCGTGAACTATGATGAAGCTTTTAAGAAAACTAAAACTGCAGAAGCAAAAAAAAATGAAAAAAAAATCGCAAATTCAAAACGCTGGCAAAAAGGCGCTTTCATAGGTAAGGCACTTTAGTACTCAATGTTTTTCAAATTCAATGACATTTTTTTTATTTGAGTAAAGGGGAAAAAACATCTGACAACCTAGAAGGAAGGTCATATATGATGGACAACTCATTGGCAGAAGCCATAGTGAGAATGCGAATTGAGTATCTAATAACCGCAGAACTATGTTGTGTTTGAGTCTTCAACTTTCCCTGCCTGTTCAAAATAAAAAACAAGGAAGGGTTGAATATTAGTCTGTCTATTTATTTTAATGGGAAATGTCCTTGAGCTTTCCAGTTATTAAAGCCCATCTTTCCGAACCTGTCTGGTCGATTTTGACTTTTGAAAGCATATTTAATGTGTATTCGGAAGCATTGAATGTAGCGGGGACGGAGCCCTATGTAACAAACGTTACTACTATTTTTCAGTTTTTTTTGACGAGCGTATGCAGAACGTACGTAAAGAAAAGTAATTCGAGAATGTTATTTTTTTTGCACATGAGCCCTTGAAATTCAAATAGTCCGCAAGTCCGATTGTCTATTTGTATTTCGCGGAACTATACGTGCTATTTGTAGGACAAAGAACAACAATGGCCGAAGTTAGAGCACGCCAGCCCGAGAACCCGCGATCCAAAAAATTCTTGCTATTTTTTTTTGTGTTTTTTTGTCCACCGGGGTATGTAAAACGACGTACGTAAAGTAAACTATTTCGACAATGCTAATTTTTTTGGACATGATGGCCTTCGAATTCAAATAGTCCGCAAGTTCGATGGTCAATTTGTATATCGGGGAACTCTCCGATTCTCAATTTTCATCCGCCCACCCCGAGAACCCACGATGCAAAAACTGGCTAAGTATGGGACGAGGGCTCCATGCATGCTTTATATATTTACTTTACAAAATTACATATTTCCTATGTTTAATCTATGTTGTTCAAGAAACCTATAATTTGATAAATTTCAATGTTTTCTGTCCAGGAGCCCTTCCTTTAAAGAAAACTAATTCGGAAATGCTAATGTATACACCATAGTTCGATACCACCTATCCGCCAAGCCTCGTCCATAAAACTAGCTAAGTATGCAACCAAACGATGACCGGTTGGAATGATCACGGAACTCTCCATGCTATTTGCAGGGCACGGAAGAACAAAAGCCCAATTTTCAGCCCGCCACCCCGAGAACCCGCGATCATTAACCTATGTTGTTCAGGAAACCTATAACTTCATAAATTGCATTATCTTCTATCCAGGAGGCTTTTTTTTAAAGAAAACTAATTTGGGAAAGCTAATGTATAGACCACACACGACCTGTCATAGGATGAAATTGAACTGCAGTCACTTGGAATGACCACAGAAGCGCGAGAAAGTAGAGTCAAACAAAGTTTACAACAGGAAAGTAAAAGGGAGAGAAGAGCTATATCTCCCATAGAGCAAAACAAAATTTCATAACTATGAAACCGTAGTAACACATAATCCATGGAAAAAGCATCGACATCTATGAAATATATTTTGAGCTCGACAAACTCTGCTTCAAAGTGTAACAAATGCAATTGACATCGTCTGCAATTCTTTACTCTGTTATTTTATCTTAAGAAGCTCAATTTTCAGCCTGCCAGCCCCAGAAGCCGCTATCATTAACCTATGTTGTCCAGGAAACCTATAATTTCATAAATTGCATTCTCTTCTGTCTAGGAGGCCTTCTTTTAAAGAAAAATAATCCGGCAAAGCTAATGTATACACCGAACACGACCTGTCATAGTTTGATAGAACCTATTCACGAAGCCGCATCCATAAAACTGGCTAAGTATGCAACCGAATGAAGGTCGCTTGGCGTTCGGTTGCTCAGAATGACCACATAAACGTGACAAACTAGAGTCAAACGCAGTTTACAACATGAAAGTAAAAGGCAAAGAACAACTATATCTCCCACACAACAAAAGGCACTCTCATAACTATGAAACCATAGTAACAAAAAATCCATGGAAAATGCATCGACAATTATGAAATATATTTTCAGGCTGACAAACTCTGTTTCAACACGTAGCAGATGCAATTTACATCACCTGCAATTCTTTAGTCTGTTATTTTATCTTAATAGTATTCTATGCAAACCAAAGTGAAAAACAATGTAACCAAAGATCCAACCGCAGATGCAGCATCCCAACATTGCAAACCCTGGGAAAACAAGAAAAAACACCAAATAAGAACCCATCCAAAAAGAACCAAAAGGCCCAAGTGCAGGCGCAAGACCAGAATCCTGTAAAGTCGAATCAAGCAAAAATAAACAACATACAACGAAGAAAGGAACAAGCAACAACCACCCCCCCAGGAAAGAGTCTCTTCCAATTGCGACTGTAGAAACCCAAACCTGCAAACTGCAACAACACGAACATGCAAGCAAGAACAACAACAACATGCAAATAAGAAATCAATGCCATGAAAAAAGCAAGCATGGACTAGTGAACCAGCAATGCCCCTGGAGCATATAAATTTTAAAAACGGAAGAAAATGTCTTGTAACAAGTCTATTAAGTAACCATTCAACACTACCAAGCTTGTTAGGTAAACATTTAAGTCTGTCAGAAATGCACTGTAAACATTTAAGAAAAAAATTCAATGTGGCAGGTCTCTGACGTATCCCAAATAAATTCATATATTTTTTGTAACAATAGTTCGAACACCAGAGAATGTATTGCAAAGCCATACTTTCGATATGCCACCATATAAACATTGCCATAAATTTACCTAGCATAAAATGCTAAACCAAACATTTGAATTAATGATAGCATTAATCCACATTCGACGAATGCATAACAAAATTTATGATTCAAAAATGACTATATACTACCAAATACTTTGGAAATGCAAACATATTTTACATTGCAAATAGCGAAGGCGACAATAAGACCTCAAATCCTTTGTCCAATCAGATCTTGATAAACATGATACTTTTTATTATACAAAAATCGATGTTTTCACTTCCCTTGTTCCAACAATAGACAATAGGCAAATATTTATGGTCAACGCACAAGCTAATGCTAGGTCAACGATTTATCAATCGCTATAGTCCCTCTATGCCTACGTGAGGGACTAATAACAATGGCAAATGAAATGAAACGTTTCTATATATAGAATTTTCTTACTTATAGTGTAATGTACAAAGATAAAGAGCATAAATGAAGGTATTGTCATATTAGTAAAAAGATAAAGTTTAACATAAATAATTATCTAAGAATATTAAAAAAGCGTTTAAATGTCCTTGGATTTGACATTTATTTTTTTAGGTTAAAATCGAGTGATATAAAAAATCTCTAAAATATTTCAATTATATAGACTTAACTACTTTAATTTGCAGATCCAATAACTTTTCAACATATTTATAAAATTTCTTGACTACGAAAAAAGTTCCTCTATAAAATTTACTGAAAGTTTATGTTTTTCAAACAAGTGGAAAATCCAACACATGAAAAGGTTTCACTGGAAAATCAACAACACTTGTTACAAACTTGCATAAATGTAGTAAATAGTTTTTCTTTAATAGTGTATTTCAATAGTTTGGACATTTGGAAATTAAAAATATATATATATTATTAAAAAAATTGAATATTTAATATTAGTGTTTTTTGGAAGATGAAGAAATATTATAATGAATGATTTTTTTATTATTTAAAGTTGGTAATGATAAATTTTAATATAAATTTAAATCTAGGTTTTGATGTTTCTAAAGTACTAATTTTCTTTGAAAAAAATTGAATTTTTATGCCGATAAGGTGTACACCTATTGACAATGGGCATGTAACGACCCTAATTGAATAAATGGTTAAAGATTACAAAGAAAAATCAGTTAAAGAAAATAAGCATGATTAATTGTGTGATAATCAAACTGAAGAATGCATTTAATGAACTGTGACAGAAATTAAGGGAAAAGAAATAAAATAATGTAAGAACAAGAATGGCGTAGGCTGCCAAGGGTGGCGTATGCAGGGCAAGAAGCCCAGAAATCCCGAGAAGATAAGGAAAATGTTAATGAAACGGAGTACGGGGGACAGAGGGTGGTTGTGAGGAGTAACTGCGTGAGGTGGTCGGGAGGAATAAGGCGGGGATGAGGGGGATGTGCGGGCCATTCGGGAGGAGGATGGACGCAGGAAAAACGATCTTTTGCCTTTTGCACAGGGAGCCGAGAGCTGGCCTGTGGGGCGTGTGTGCTCAGAGAGAGACACACGACTTACTGGTTGTATCTTATTGATCAGGGAGGCACGTGTTGCTGGAGGTTTTGGGCTCGGGGGCCAGGATATCCGTAGATATCCTGGAGCTAGGTCGTTTTCCTAGTTGGCA
>ML800705.1:181103-212018 GCA_009831015.1 Picea engelmannii
ATGCTTTGAAGTTTGGTTCTGCTTTGCATGAAATAACGCAACAAGAGCATTTTCTTCATGGCATTCAATCTATGGTCACCAACCAACATCGTGAACCATTCGACTTATTTGATCAATCTTTGCAGTGCTTGTCTAGACTAAAGGAAATTATACACACATATATGCATATATGTGATAGGGAAGCGGGGAGACATTTGAGAAAAGATTGACTTCATAGACAAAATGGTCATGGTCAAGTCAATCTTAATTGGTGTTGTCGATGCCACCAATCTGGTTGCATATTAGAGTAAGATTCTAACAATTTTATGAGATTTAGATTTTTATTTTATTTTGAAACTTCAATTTTTTTATTTTTAAACATAAATATTATTTCATGCAATGTTTTTTAATCTATATATTTTATCTCTTTCCTTCTATGTTATAGAATTTTTTTGAAACTGATCAAACTTTTTGTTGTTTTCATTATTAATTATAATATACTTTTTAATTTTTTTTAACATTTTAATTATTATTTAGGTAAGACATTATTATAATATAATAATGTATTAATGTGTCTATGTATTATTACAATATTTATGTATTATTATTTTAATAATCTTATGTATTATTATTTATGTATTACTTTATTATTTTATAAATAGTTTACTATTGGTTTAATACTTAAATTTTAATACTTTCATGTAATATTATATTAATATTTATTTTTATTTTTTAAGATTTAATATAGTTTAAATATTTTATTTTTTGAATTGTTTTTATGTATTACTATTTTATTAATGTTTTACTCTATAACATTATTAATGTTTTACTCTAATACATTAATTTTTTATTTAATAATTATCAATAATGTAATTTTTTATTAATATTATTAATTATTATTAATATTTTTAATTATAAATACATTATTATTAATAAGTATAAAAAATATATGTTTATTATTATTATTTATTATAAATATTGTATTACTTTATTTGTAGTATTATTAATATTAAAAAAAAAAATTCTTATTAATTTATAATATTAATAGTATTTTATTAATAAAATACTATTAATATTATTTATTAATGTTATATTATTAATATAATTATTAATAATTATTCTTTATTAATATTTTTTTTAAGTAAAAAAGGTAGAGCCTGCTATATTAAGTTATCAGAGAAACATTGACAAAATACACAGAGATGTAGTTTCGAGCCACCAAAAAAGTTGTCGTTTTACCGGAAACCAACATAGTTTGGAAAAGTGTTTTTCCCTCTGTCCTACCTGAAGGAAACCAGGACAGATGGCCATAGGTCAAGTTTACAAGTAGCAACAACATGATTAAACATAAAACAAACTAGCAAAAGGAGAACCTTGATACCTAGTGACCTGTCATCCTTGCCTGTCTGCCACGTGGACCTGGCTGGGATGGCGAATGGCTGCGCACAGAATGGACATTTCCTCTTTGATGGAGCGTTGGAGTATGCGTCAAGGAGCAAGTCCAGACATTGTCCCATGAGAAGGGCTCTGTGCTCCTAGTCTGCCATGTGGCCTCGGAGTTCGAACACCAGAGCCAGATGCTTTGCATGGAGGAAAGGACGATGCAAGTCATTACCTGCGTCGTCGAAGATTACGTTCCCCACTCCCACGTTCATCCTAGCTCCGGCTTCGATCTCAGATAGTTCTGCACCAGCCGCTTCCTCCTTCATCCCTAGTCTGGTCTCGTCCGCGTTCCCTTCGACACAAGCCTTGTCCCGAGCTTCGTCCTCGATCGTTACCTACACATCATGGCTGGTGGGGCTGTAGTCACCCGTCCACGGTATCTCCTCAACGATGCACACAGGGAAATCTTCTTCCGTCTCGTCTTTAGGATCGCTACCATCCTGGGAGTCCGGCGCCATGGCTTGGGATTATGGGGTGGTCACGAATTCCTCCATGAACGACGTTTCTTCAACATAGCAGGTAGGAAACTCATCCGCGGTGCCACCCTCCAGCCTGCTTCCAGGCTCAATTGCCATGGTTTGACTGCTACGCTCTGTCCTAGTCTCAGCAATAATGGCATGCAGATCCAATTGGTCAGTGCAAGCCCTCTTATGGAGAATGGAGGTCGCCATCGACAGAGCACGCCCCAGTTTCTCCCTCCTTTGCCTCTGCTCTTTGTGGGTGTACCAAGCCGAGCCACGATGAGGCCTACCACGCTTCCTGGTCATTGTTGCCGAGTGGTAAATAACAATGCAGAGAGGATGCAACGAAATGAAAGTGAGCCAAGATGATAAGGAACCAGAGCGGCACCAGAGCTCCCAACCGACAGGGAGGCCCAAAACGAGAGCGAACCAGCTCTGTCCAGGCGCTCGAAAATTTGAATTGACAAAAATTGGATTCGCTTGGCTACCCATAGACCCTATCATGCTGAGTGCGGTATGAGCGAGAGTTTTCACTCGAGGGAGGAGTCCCTCCTCCGTATAGCGGTTGTAATGGCCGACTACCATCATAAATGCGGAGAGGATGGGTGACGACCATCAACATTTATGCTATGGCTCAATGCAGAGCCAGGTGGCGAGGCATTGCCGCATGTCACCCCATCCAGGGTATTCTTTATTAATATTAATGTTATTAATATATTTATTAATAATAACTCATTATTATTAATATTTGTAAAGTGGTTGTTGCTATTAACAATTAGTTATTATTAATTAATAAAAAAAAATTTGTTTGTTAATTTGTGCGAGACCTGTTGGCTACGCGATTAACCTGTGGCTTGAGAAACCGCGACTCAGGGGCATCCAAGCCGTCAAAATCACCCGGGGATCGCACCCGGCCTGAGCCACACCAACCCTTAACATGGTTGGATTTTTTGTCCCAGCAGGTTTCGAACCAATGACTTTAACATCACGGAGTGGCTTAACAACACACTCTGTCACCGACTATCCTACACCTCGGGGACTATTATTAATTAATAATTATAAATAATGTAATTTTTTATTAATATTATTAATTATAAATATATTATTATTAATAACTATAAATAATCTATGTTTATTATTATTATTTATTATAAATATTCTATTACTTTATTTGTATTAATAAAGTAATATTAATATTATAAATAAGGTTTTCTCATTAATTTATAATATTAATAAAGTACTATTAATGTTATATTATTAATATAATTATTTTTTATTAATATTAATTAATATTAATATGTTTATTAATAATAATTCATTATTATTAATATTGGTGCTGCTATTAATAATTACATTTTGTACTAATTAATAATTGTAATTAATTTATTATTATTATTATTATTATTATTTATAAATATATTATTATAATTACTGTATTTTTATTTTTATTAACCACTTTTATATAAATATAGCACATCCACATAATTGTGGTTGATGAACGTCGAAAGGCATCTTTAATTTATTAAACCCTAATTAGGGTTTGAAAATAAAATTTGTTATATCAGGTCAACATTTTCTTTGCCTTCCGAACCATTATTCCTGCACGTCGCGACCTTCTATCTAATTCTTCATTTGCCTCTGAACGCTCGCTCCAGCTGCAACAATTTTCTGCAATAAAATTTGAAGGTAAGTTACTCCATTTACTAGGGCCAACATTCACACATGTTTTACACATCTAAAACAACAACAATATTACAAACACAATACCACATTACACAACAAATAACTCAACGGAGGACAACAAATAACTTGACAGAAACAAACCACTTTATTTCACTAATCGCATTCAAATCTCCACGGTTGTTGCACATACGACCATGCCCTCGAAGCCTTCCCCACCATCAACATTAACTTCAATCCACTGCCGTGTTGAGGGGTTAAACAGATAAGACATGTGTTTATTGGGGAAGAAGCGGGTGTCCACTGCGCTTACAAAAATCCAGTCATGCCACTGTGTAGTACAGTTAAACTGGTGAATATATTGCGGAAGAGATGTTACAACAGTCCAAACGTTTTTTTGGCCATCATCATATAGAAAACAAAACACTCATCTAATATGAAACCCCCGGATAGGTGAGGAAATTAGGTGTAGAGAATGAAACACACTGATATTTGAGGTAATCTCAAAGGTTAATCATTTAAACGTGGCAATCATATGGTGATAGAGTAATTTCTTAATATGATTAGGTAAATGTTAAAAAGTAAAAAGGTTAACGGATGTATTCAAAAATACAAGGAAGTTATGAAGAGTAAATCGCATTCATTGATTTGGGAGGACGACTAAGAATATGCCACAATTGTTAGCCATTAGATTAGAATTTGAGATTAAAAGGTGATTAATTGTGCCCATTATCAATAGGTATACACCTTTCGGCGTAATTAATGTTATTAATATATTTATTAATAATAATTCATTATTATTAATATTATTATTTCTATTAATAATAAGTTATTATTAATTAATAATTACATTTTGTACTAATTAATAATAATTATAATTAATTTATTATTATTATTATTATTTATAAATATATTACTAATTTTTATTTTTATACTAAATTATAAATTATGTAATACTTTATTTTTATTAATAATAATGTTTTATTATTAATATAATTATTAATTATTAATATTAATTCATTATTAATCATATTTATAAAGTGGTTGTTGTTATTAATAATGAGTTATTATTAATTAATAAATTATATTAATAATGAGTTATTATTAATTAATTATAAAGTGGTTGTTGTTATTAATAATGAGTTATTATTAATTAATAAATTAATTATGTACTTATATATTAAGGGTAGTCCTTAAGGCACATCGGTCGTCAACTAGCAACAACCACTTTATAAAAGTGGTTGATATACGCCGATCAAACTAATGACACCGATCAGCGTATATCAACCACTTTTATAAAGTGGTTGTTGCTAGTTACGCCGATAAGGCGTACACCTATTGACAATGGGCACAATTAATGATCTTTTAACCTTATTTACCCTTAAACCCTAATATGATGGCTACTCATTGAAGATGCTGGCATATTCTTAGTCATCCTCCAAAATCAATGAGTCAGATTTATTGTTCATAACTTCCTTGCATTTATGAACTCATTCGTTAACATGTTTACTTTTTTACATTTACCTAATCACATTAAAAAATTATTGTAAGGATATATAATTGCCACGTTTAAATGATTAAGGAGGATTAATATATGTGCATGTCACGTTTAAACAAAACTTGTTACAAACTTTTAAAAAAATTGAATATTTAATATTAGTGTTTTTTCAAAGGTGAAGAAATATCATAATGAATGATTTTTTTATTTATTTAAAATCGGTAATGATAAATTTTAATATAAATTTAAATCTAGGTTTTGATGTTTCCAAAGTATTAATTTTCTTTGAAAAAAATTGAATTATTTTTTTTATCAATTTTTTTTGTGTTTTATTTTTTTTAAATGACTTCCAATAATTTTTTTAGGAAAAATATAATTATAAATTGTTTTAAAATATTAAAAAGAGATAGGAGTCATTTAATTTTGTACTAAATTTCTTTTAATTTTTGATGATTTAAGTTGATTAAGAATTGAGAAAACACCCTCCAACATTGTTTCATCATGCATAGACTTTGAATCATGTTAGAATTTATGTAGAATTCTTATCAAATTTATGAAAAAAAAAAGAGTATGTTTATTATAAATTTAACTTACACCAAGAGACATTACACAATAAGTTGTCAATTGAAACTTTATAAAAAATCTAGATAGATAATGAAAAATAGTAAGTCAAAAAAATTAGTGATAAATAAACACTACCATAAAAGAATATTATTGGTTACAAGTTTCTTTAAAATGGTAGCTAAAATTGTCAATAATAATAATAAAAAATTAATAATCTAATTTAAGGTCATAGTTTAGTTAGGTGTCAAATTGATATATAAGACCTTCTTGATTATGGCATAAAGAACTTCTCTCCACAATTGACTACTTAATGTAATTATATGTACATACTTTGGGTTCTTTCAAATTCAAATTTATGATTTTAAAGAAGGAAACACATATTCTTAACTATTAAATCCACTTTTATGAAACATTTATAATAATAATTCTTTGATTATGTGTGTATGCACATTGTTTGTATTGCATTAAAACCTATTAAAAAAATAAATATAAAAAATAAAACTCATATAAACAATTGCAAATTTTAAATATAAAATATAACCACATAAAATACAAAAAATAATTAATTATATTAAAAATAGTAAAATACATTTTACAATGAAAAAGATATATAATATTCTACATTATATGCTAAATTCAATCATAGTAAAATAAAATAAACTCCATATAAATGGAATGTAGAATATATATTTCACATTAAGGCACTCTAAACACTAACACACTTAGAAAATATGTAATGAATAATTACTAGTGATGTGTGTAACCATTTTCACTTGTATAAAGAATATTCACAAACCTAAGCCCAATGTAATATATGAATGGCTTTGAGAAAACCAAGCTTATGTGTGGTGATACACATGACTTTATAACACATGAAGGTCACAAATGACAAGTGGTTATGTAATCCTGTAGATTAAAGGTCTCTAGTAATAATGATTTGTAATCAAGTGTTAAAAAATTGGATTGCGATCATATCTATTGCCTGCATGTTTCTATTATTAATAGAACTTCTCTACCTAAAAAACATAAGCCGTTAACATTTTAAAATTGGGGCTTTAGGGTTTCTTGCCTATGTAGGTGATGTACGTTTAGTTATAAATGGATTTTGGTCATTGACCTTTGTAGTTGGCCAAGGCTTTATATGTGATGTTGGGGTACTTGGCCAAGGCTTTATGTGATGCTGGGTAGATTACTAGTAAGATTTGGTTATATATATAAATAATGAACTATTCCTAATATGTAATAAGAAGTACTAATAATATGTAATAAGAAGTACTAATATGTAGTAAGAAGTAACTTTGTGCTTTATGTTTACTAAGTTTTTTTTTTTTTTTTTTCGACATATTTTTAATTTTTAATGTAATCATATTTTTAGTTTAAGTTTAATTGTCAGTTTTTAGGGTTACTTTGAAAGTGTTTACAATATGTTTAAGGGTGTTTTATGTGATGTGGAGTATATGGTGTGTTAACTACCATTGGTTGTACTATAATTGACATAGACATTGGAGATAACTTACTTGTGGATTGCTAGACCTTGAAGTGATGCTTATGTCGTGCATTTCATTAGGAGGTTATAGACTTGTGTGGCATGGTGACATTCTTCAAGAGGCACACGTGGAGGGGTTGGTTGCTTGCTTGGGAGGACTACCCATCTAGAGGAGGAGCGTTGGGCATTTAGGTGGAGGGTGTTGAGCCCTAGATACCATAGGGACACTTGGTTGCTTGCATGGAGGCTTAGACTTGACTTGAGGACACTTGGATTGATGATTGTTCATGGAGGTGTGGTGGACCTTGAGGAGCAGATGACTTAGGAGGTAAAGTTGGAGCATTGAATACCTTTGGAGACGAGTGTTGGACCATTCTTATGGAATGCGTGCGTCAAGAATCTTGCTTGATGGACATGCACACCTTCGAGCTTGACATGAGTCACTTAGGGTTGGAGTGCTTCACACATGGACCTATTTAATGATTCTTTAGGTTGCTTGTTGTGGACATTGTCCACTTATTATTGTTGGCCTCCCTCACCTTTCATATATATAAAGGGAGGAGAAAGTTTTTTCCTTCGTCATAGTGAACACATCATCGTATTAGAGACACGAGAGCTAGAGAGAATTTGTCTCTTTCTTATGTATTCTTCTTCTTTGTATTTTATTCTCGCCTTGATGCAAGGAAGGATTTAGGGTTAGGGTTTTTGCTAAGAAGACAAGGGATGCAAGGGTATGGGAGAAACCTTAGAGGAGCAAAGGGAGCACCTGTTCTTGTGGTTCTTGTGAGAAAAGAAGACTAGGGTTTTTGGCATTTGAAAACTCTACTGCTACTACTTGGACTGCTTGATGTGGAGAAGATAAAGGGAAACTATCTTGTTGTTTATTCTACACTTGTGTTATGCACATGCACATGCTAAGAAGGACTTGTTATCATGTATACTTACTTGTTGTGGATCTTTGATAGAGCGATTAGCTTTGATTAGGAGTGATTCCTAATTAATGGTCACTAAGTAGAGTTTTGTTATAATTTCCCTAGCTAAGGTTTCAAAAGCATTAGCATTGTAGAAGTCCTAAAACCTTGTCATAAGCTTAAAAGACTTACATATACCAGCATTGAAAAAATTGTTGATATATACTTGTACTTCATTTTATGCATAGATAAAGAGTTCCTTGCTATCCAAATTGGATATACTTAGAAATTTGATTTTCAACTTGTATTCTAACCTTAAATTTTTTAATAATAATAATTATTATTTTACAAATTTTTAAGCCGGCATTATGTGAAGGTGACCTCATCTTATGTGACGTTATAAATTAGAAAAGCACCCACACTAATCATTTGGTGACTTACATGTTAAAAATAATGAAATTATAGTCCTTATCCATGTAGTGGCATCTACAATGGAATATTCATACAACGAAGACTCCATTTCATTGTGTATTTTTTATATTTTTTTAAATGAAAGGCTGAATTAGAGCGAGCAAAAAGATAAGCGCTCTTCCCCCGGAGATAGACTCCGTACGAGCAAAAGTTGCCTTTTGAGATTATACAATTCACATGCACATGATTCTAATTATTATACTAATAATATTTGTTACTGTATTAAAATTTAAAGATAAGGATATTGGGTTCATCGTGGAGTTCTAGATCTATGTTAGATTTTTTAGTGGCTCCGTGTTTTTAGAAAGATTTAAAACCTTAAGACATGTGATTTTTTTATTTTGATAATGAAAATTGAAGTTCATATTTTTCCTTAAAGATATTAATAATAATAAAGTAAATGTTTAGGACTCTGGGTGTATATAGTATTGATTATGTGAGTACGGTTTTTATTTATTTATTTGTTTTTAATTAATCAATTAAGATTTCATCTTTTGAGTTGGTAAAGCTGTCGATTTTTTTATTTTGATAATGAAAATTGAAGTTCATGTATTTTTCCTTAAAGATATTAATAATAATAAAGTAAATGTTTAGGACTCTGGGTGTATATAGTATTGATTATGTGAGTACGGTTTTTATTTATTTATTTGTTTTTAATTAATCAATTAAGATTTCATCTTTTGAGTTGGTAAAGCTGTCAATGGCCATTTGAACTTATTAAAATAAAATTTGATAAATAATGTAATACTTAAAATAAAAAATATATATTATTATTTTTTTTAATTTATAAATTGTTTTTTGGACATAAATTAATTTTCATTACTAATTTAACACTATATAAGATCTATTTACATGGTTAAATTTTAATTACATATGGGTTATGCTCAAACTATTTATATATAATAACATAATAGATACATAAACATATATTTATAAAATAAAACAAAGAGTCTAACATTCGAACAAATAAAGATAGTCAAATATTGATTCAAACTAAGTATTTAGAAATCGATCATCACAATCATTTGGAGCTCACATCCAATTTATGTCAGGAAGTTTATATTCAAACTACAATTAGTTCTCGATCATCGCTTCTTGAAGCATTTGGTAACTTTAGAGATAACCAAAGCAAACATTTAAAATCTACCGTTTTGTATTAGTGAAAAGGTAGTCTATGCTTACGCTCTGGAGTCTCATAAACTTGTTAAAATACTTTATAATTAAACTTGCCATTAACATGTAAATTAACTCATTAAAATAATAAAATAAAATTTAAAATGGTTCCATATTCATGTTATAATATCCCAATACTCGAATAACTATGCCAAATGAAACAATAATTTCTTCCTTTCTGAACCCCTGATTCGCTCCCTAAGGGAACACGAGATTTTCAGCTTAAATGACGAGAATGAGAAGGTAGGAATCCCCCAACCAAAAGGACGTGATGGTTGGATTTCAACAGACACTTTAGAACTTTCTGAGGAGCTAGCAAGAGAGTGGAATTATTACATAAGCAAGCTCTGTGAAAACTTCATCAAGATAGATGAAGAGTCGATCGATTCTCTTGCGTGGACAAAGAATCCTAAAGACAGATCCTTTATAGTAAAACTAGGATAAAAAGCCTGGTTTGAAGAATCATTTACTGGCAACGAGAACTGGTGGTGGGATATGATCTGGAAGATCAAGGCCCCAACTCGCAATATTATGCTTTTGGCTCGTTTTAAACGACAACCTTCTCACATGGGAAAATGGGATAAAATGAGGTTGGTGTGGGCCTCGTTGTTGTCCATTATGTATAGCAAATTCTAATATTGTTTCTCATTTACTTATATTTTGTCCATATGCAGGCTAGGTTTTCAAGCTTGTCAAAGAAAAATTTAAAACCAAGGCAAATTGGAACAAACACAACTTGAAATATTGTGTCAAAGATTGGCTCCAAGATGGAACAATCAAACTTTATGCATGGCTCCCCAACATTCTCATTTCTAACTTATGGTGGGCACAAAACAAAAGCATCTTCTTGGACAAAAGGATGCCTCTAGAAATTATTGTTTCCATCACCATTAGTTAATATGAGGAATTTAAAGAAGATCCGAAAGTGAAAAATCCTCGGGTCCCAATTATGCCTGAGCTAGACTATGAAACTCCCTAGGGTTTCTTTGATGGAGCAAGTCAAGGGCATCCCCCTATGTGTGGAGTGGGAGTAGTACTCTATATTAACCATAATCATTACATCTTCATAAGATATGCACTAGGGTTAGGTTCAAACAATAAAGTAGAATTTATTGCTCTTTGGGCACTTCTTGAGGCAACAAAGAAAAAGGATGTCACAAATCTACAAGTAATGTGGGACTTCAAACTGGTGATTGATTGGGCGACTGGAAAAAACTCAGCTCAAGACATTCGCCTATCTACCATCATGTGAGATATCAAGTTGGTCTTTCAGTCCTTCGACTGGCTATATTTTCTCCATATTCTCCGAGAACTGAATGAAAAGGCAGATGAACTATCCAAAGAAGCTCTCCGCCTGCCAATAAGAACCTTTGAATACTATGAATATCTTGAAAGAGAAGAAATAGAAGCAATGTAATTCTACCTCTAGACACCCCTTGTATTTTGGTTCTCTCTGATGTAAAGAAAAGTAAATTTTGATAAGTATGTATGGAAGTATTAATGATAGGATACAAGCAATGATAAAACACCTTCTTAGGTGAAATAACAACTAAGAGGCACCACTGTAAAATCCTATTTTAAACCGAAACATGTATTTCAACTTTTTTGTGATAATATAAAAGAAAAACTATGACAAATAAAACATATATATAGAGTAATGTACAAAGATAAAGAACATAAATGAAGTTACTCTCATACAAATAAAATGATTTTTTTTTACATAAATAAGCATCTAAACATATTAAAATGTCTTCATCCAATTGATAATATAAATTTGCCCACTCTCCAATGGGAAAAGTGCCCCTAGAAAGTCTCCAAGTAATTTATGTTTTTCAAACAAGTGGGAAAGTCCAAGCGCATGAGAAGGTTTCACTTAAAAATTAACGAAACTGATCACAAAGTAAATGGTTTTGCTTTTATACTTTACTTCGATAATAACTTGGACATCTTGAAAATTTGGAAAATTAAAAAAATATATATTATCAAAAAGAAAAAAAAAACAAAGTTTGCCGTTTCACAAAAAAAAATTGGAGTGGAAAAAAAATGGAGTACTTACCATTAGTCTTTTTTAAAATGAAAACATATTATAATCGATGGTTTTATAACTATGGTTAATGATATTTTTAATAAGCAATGGTAAATTTTTAATATAAATTTGAATATAGGCTTTGACTTATTTTTTAAAATGAAATAAGGCACTTTGAGGTTTAAAATGAAATAAGGCACTTTGGTTTATTTTTTAAATTATTTGCAATTTTTTTTATATAAAATATATTTATGAATTATTTAAAAATAATAAATAGAAATAGAATTATTTAATTTTGGAATATTTTTTTTTAAGTTGTGAAAGTTAGATGATATAAAAAATTAAAATTATTATTGATTTAGAATTTTATTTGAATTTTTAATGATTTGAATCAATTTAGAATTGGGCAAAATTCTCACACATTTTTCCACCAAATATGGACCTTAGATCATGGTAGAACTCTATTAAATTTGTGTTAAATTCTTATCAGAATTGTGACTAGATTGAGGGCATGTTTATTATAAAATTAACTTAGTCCAAAAGAAAGTACACCATACTTTGTCTATTAAAACTTTATAACAAGTTAAAGAATGTAATGAATAATAGTAAATTAAAAAAAAAATAGTGATAAATAAACACTACCATACAAGAATATTATTTGTCAAAAGTTTTTTTTAAATGGTGGCAAAATATTATCATTAATAATAATTTAATTTATTATGTTATGGTGCAAATTGATGTAAATTGATGTAAAGACTTTTTTTTATTATGGGATAAAGTATCCTTCTCCATAATGGTTTGACTACTTATTAGTCCTTCCTGAAGGCGTAGAGGGACTATATCGATCGATAATTCGTTGACTTCATATTAGTTTGTCCTTTGAACATAAATATTTGCATAATATCTATTGTTGGAACTAGGGAACTAAAAACATTGATTTTTATATAATAAAAAATACCATATATGTCATGATCTGATTGGATAACAGATTGGAGGTCTTATTGCCAGCTTCACTATTCCCAATGTTTTATATGTTAGCATATCCAAAGTTTTTGATCATATACAGTCTTTCTGAATTTTTACTTTTATTCTTGAAATGTTTGGATATCTGAAGTTTTGAAGATAGAGAGTTGGGTTTTTATTAGTTCACTTCATATTACTTTGTCCTTTGAATAAATTTGTTTTTTACATACCCTCTATTGTTACTTATTTTTTTTTATTGTTATAAAATAATATAATAAATGTTTTTTCGTACGTAACAGAGCTGCCACGCTGTATTCTTTCTTAAATGTTTACACAACAGTCCTGACAGAATTAAATGTTTACCTAACATGCCTCACATCCTTAAATGTTTACTTAACCAGCCTGTTACAATACATTTTCGTCTGTTTATATATATATATATATATATATATATATATATATTATGCAATGTTCTCTGCAGTGAATATGGACAATATTGTTCTTCAACGACATTACTGGTTCAATGGTTCATGCTTGCTCCTTGCTTGTTCACTGGTATCTTGTTCGCCTGTTGCTGTTGTTCTTGTTTTCCCGTTGGTCTTGTTGCAGTTTGCACGCTTGGGTTTCTGCAACCGCGATTGGAACTGGCCTTCTGTTGTTCCACATCGACGGGTACGTTTCAGTGCCGTGTTTAGCCTCCTCTGCTATTTGCATTTTGTAGGTGAGACATTTCACTTTTGGGGATGCCTGAGTCAAAATCCTCTTGCAGAACATCTTTGTATGTGAGGAGAAAATATGATTTCCTTTTCCTATATGCTACTGTGGCTACGATTGAGGTGGGTTCTGTGTCAAACATTAGCGATCAGGAACGAGACAAAGACAACGTTACAGTCTTGCTTCTCTGGTCGTAGTGATCACATATAAAGATGGAGAACAAGAGGATTTTAAACGCTCCCAGTATTGAAAAATACCAACCGTGAAAACTGCACCTTTCTTCAGGGTCATTACTGGTTCAGTGGTCCATGCTTTCTCCTTGCTTGTTCACTGGTTTCTTGTTTGCCTATTTCTCTTGTTCTTGTTTTCCTGTTGGTCTTGTTGCAGTTTGCACGCTTGGGTTTCTGCAACCGCGATTGGATCTATCATTCCCCATCGACAGGTAGGTTTCGATGTCGTGTTTAGCTTCCTTTGCTATTTGCAGTTTGTAGGTGAGAAATTTCACTGTTGGGGATGCCTGAGTCAAAATCCTCTTGCAGAACATCTTTGTATGTGGGGAGAAAATACGATTTCCTTTTCCTATACGTCACTGTGGCTGCGATGGAGGTAGGTTATGTGTCAAACATTAGCGATCAAGAACGAGACAAAGACAACATTACAGTCCTGCTTCTCTGGTCATAGTAATCACATACAAATATGGACAACAAGATGATTTTTAACGTTCCTAGTATTGAAAAATACCAACTGTGAAAACTACACCTTTCTTAATTGCTTGCATAGTGGCAGGCCTTTGGACGGTCTTCACAACCTTAAATTTTTACATGAAAGAACTCACAGCCTGAAATGTTTGCTTAACAGATGTGTTACAATACATTTTCCTTCGAAATTTTTGATACAATCTTGTGTGCAGTGAATTTGGCCAATATTGTTCTTCACCGACATTCCTGGTCGGTTGGTTGGTGCTTACTCCTTGGTTCCCTAGATGCTTCTTATTGTTGTTTGATTCAACTTTGCAGGGTTGAGGTCCTACAACTACAGTTGGGCCTTTTGGTGCTTCTTCACTGGTTTTTTATTTGTTGGTTCTTGTTGTTTGCTTCAACTTTTCAAGCTTGTGGTCCTGCATCTGCAGTTGGACATGTTGTTACAGTTTGCGGGCGAGGGGCTACACTTCTGTCCTTCTCCATTCACCGGTGGGTATCGATTTTGCGGTTGCATTGTTGCCATGCCTATTGCAATACATTTTCGTCCATCTATATCTTCACATCACGAGTCCGACTGACCATCGCTCGTTTGCATACTTAGCCAATTTCTTCCAAACTTGCCCATTTTTCCCTTTTGTTTTTACCCTCTATTATGTGTTTATGGTTCTATACTTTGTCACGTTTCTGTGCTCATGGGTTCCCGGTGTGGCAAACTGACAAATCATCATCTCCATCTATATATTCACATCACGAGTCTGACTAACCGTCGTTCGTTTGCATACTTAGCCAATTTTATGAACGCGAGTTCACGGATAAGTGCTATCGAACTCTGGTAACCCGTGTTCGGGGTATACATCTTGCACCCAAAACTTTCGTGCTCTACAATTCAACCCCAGACTCCTCAAACTCGCAAGGCTGACTCTACCTACGATGACTCCGTCTGCTCGACCTATCTTTCCATACTTAGTCGAGTCTTCAAAGTTTCGCGGGTTCACGCACTCCCGAGTTTAGAAAAGTTTAAAAGCATTACCTTCCACCCTTCTCAATGCACATTAATTATGATTTTACTATTGACAACCCACCAGACAGGTTTGAAAAAATTGGATTTAATAAGCGGAAAGCTCGAGAACATCTCCCATTAAAACACATTAATAGGTGAATGTTATGGGATCTGATAATGTTTTTTGCGTCCATTTTGAATTTGCAAAAAGTGTTGGTTATTTTGGTTTTTTAAAGGCATCATCATACTAATAGTGCAATATTGTACTACCACACTGCCATCCACAAACGTGTCATCCACAAAGGTCTTGACGTCATGTCGCTCTTTAATACTGTGCATATATTACAGGTTGTCATATTTGAGAATCTGCTTGCATATGGGAATGTTAACTCGTGTTATTAGTGACTATTCAACACACATATTTAAAAATATTGGCATTAATAAGCGAAAACATCGAGGGCATATTCCATTAAAATGAATTAAACCAAATTGTACGGAATATTATACTATCATCCTCCAACATTCATTTTAAATACTTATTCCCATTTCTCTCTATCATCGAAGAGTTGGGCTTTAAGGTGCCTTCATTGTAATGTTCCTGGTCATGGACATGTGAGACAACTTAGAGATTCCATTCAGGCCCAATTGAAAGAGGAGGGAATGGTTTTATGTGACGTCAACTTTGAGTGAAAAAAAACTCTGTTAGCCAACAGAAACTCAGACACAAAAAAAAATAAATCAAGTATCTTGTGATTGGTGTTCTCCCTGTATTCGATGCTTTCGTTAGTTGAAAGGCCTGCCTGGAGATTTGTGTGTTTAACTTCTTTGTTTTCTTACTAGGAGTTGGAAGGGACTTTCAGGTCACCTACAAAATGCTCCTTCGTTGAAGTATATAGTTTCTTCCAACAACACAGATTTGGCAAGTGTATCAAATTTTGCAGACCACACAAGAATTTATCTTTCGTTAGAGGAGTCGCACATACCGTGGCTTACAAAATGGTCTGGAATATTTGGAAATGACACGAAATATTACTCCATTCACGAATATACTTAGAAGCAAATTATAAATTTGAATCGTCGTGAGTATGAGAAACTGTATGTGTAGTTGAATCAACATCCTAAAATTATAGGAGTTTCTATTTCAAGTTTGTTGAGATACTTCTGGGTGTGGTAACAGACTTGACAAAAAGTCACATTCTTTGTCAAAGTTTGTTCACTGTCCTCTAGATGTAGTAACAGACTCCACAAAAAATAAACTTTCTATCGCTAATGCACATTTTTTTTCACTATTCTTATGCATATGATTGCATCTGGGTCGATGAGCTTGCCCCTCTTTGCACAAATATTCTCCTCCTACTTGAAGGTGGGTATATAACCGGGGAATGACGCTTTCAAAAGTTTCTAATGCTTGCATGAACATGTAACTGGTAAAATTTAATGGGAAGGAATTATGGATTATGGACTTTGCAACACTTTCTGAAGATTACTTTATACTACCACCTTCTGCAAGAAGTTTGGCGTCTTCAAGTAATGATTTGGTTTATGAAAATAACCTTTTACTACCACCTTCATGTAATCATTTCATTTCATTCTTTAGAAGAGACCTTAATGTAGTGGTGTATTCCAGAGCTATTTCCACCTAATATTAATCTTCCTGTTGTTTTCCTTGCTTTGGATAAGGAAAATGCATTTCTTCTGTTGCAGTGGATCTGATATTTGAAAAAAAAAAATTTTGCTCGAACAATACAATTTCTTATTTTTTAAAATATAGAACAATGTATTTTTTGAACACACAGTTGTTCGAAAAGTTTTAGCTGTTGTTTGGGATTCACGTCCTCCAAGGATGTTAATTTATCACACAATTAATATTGCTTGTTCCAATGCAATCGAGCCGTCATCCAGTATGGAAATTGCATTGACATTGCAATGTCAGATAATAGATGTTTGACATGTACTTAATGTCAAGGTCATTATCACACATGACACCCAATGTCCAAAGATTTCTGGACTCAAAGCAACATTGTAGTTGTTGTGACAAAGCAACACTAAAGTCGATGTTCTTTGCAGGTCTGAAAATCATGCAGTCTAAGTGCTTTGATAATGACATCCATGCTTGTTCACTGCATTGTTGCATTGCAGTCAATAACACTGTTCCCATTGCCACCGCCAGTGTCGATGTCCGAAGCCAAAGCTATCTGGAGCCTAGGGTCACTGCTAGTGTGGATGCCTAAAGGTGAAATTACCTGGACCCTAGGCTCACGACTTCTTACACTTGACATTAGTATCAGTAGTGATCGAAAGTTGATTGCATGTTGATTCTGTTACTACATCCAGAGGTCGCTCAACACTTTTTGACATAGAAATTGGTTGTTTTTCAAGTTTGTGCAACTTTGGCATAAAACATTCTATAATTTTAGAATGTTGATTCAAACGCGCATATAGTTTCTCACGTTCGTGAGTATCCAATTTTATAATTTCCTTCTGAGTGTATTCGAGCATGGAGTAATATTGGACGTCACTTTCGAATATTCCAGACCATTTTGTAGGTCGCGATGTCTGCCACCCCTACGACGGAATATATATTATGATGTGGTCTGCAACACTTGATACACTTGCCAGATATGTTCCGCTGGAAGAAGCTATGTACTTCAACAGAGGAACATTTTGCAGCTGACTTGGACTACCCTTCCAATTTACAACAATAAAAGAAATAATTTCAACATACAAATCTTCAAGCAGGATTTTCAACCAAACAGATGATCGAATACAGGGAGAATAGCAGTCACAACATACTTGAATTTTTTTTTGTCTCATCTTTTGTTGGCTAACGGGATTTGTTTCCCCCAAAGATGATGTCACATAAAACCACTCCCTTGTCTTTGAATCAAGACCAAATCACATCTCTAAGTTGTCTCGGATGTCAATGACCAAGAACATTACAAGGAAGGCACCTTAAACCCCAAGTTTTCAACGATAGAGGGAAATTAACACAACAAAGTATGGAATGTTGAATAACCAACTAATGCAGGCATGCCATATCTAGAAGAGACAAGATATTCAAAAAGATGGGATAGATCTAGCTGGCAATGCCAATGAAGTCCAAGACCCAAAATTGATATTCAACTCGTTGTTTTTTATGAATCAAGTATTTGATGATCAAGTTGAAATCTATAAAAGACTGTCCACAGGCTTCATTATTGTACATATTTTCTTTTTCTTTTCGGCAGCAGGCCCAATCACAGTTATCATGGAAAATAATCTCAGTTGTATTTTGTAACCCAGTTTATTTTAATATAGAATATTTGAGGTTTTTGTATGGTGTTTTCTAATCTCTTGTATTGTTTTTTATTTTATTTTGTACTTTTTTTGTGTCGTTAAACATGGACGACAAGTTTTTCTTTTTGTTGCCCAACACTTCGATTTAAATAAAGGCTACTATGTTCACTCCTTACATTTTACATGGAATATAGGCCATACTTTTGTGGCGCCCGCCCTATACTTAAAGAAAGAAATGGGAGGACCCATCCTGATTTCATTCTTCGGGGTCTCGCAAATAGAATGAATTAATGACTCTATTTCAACAAGGCAACTCAAATGTTCACGTCATGTTCCTGTTCAATATTTTGCATATATTGCAGCTTCTATTTGATAATATACGTGCATATAAAAAATGTTGCGTCATATATATATATATATATATATATATATATATATATATATATATATATATATATATATATATATATATATATATATATATTATTTTTCTCTTTCTATTGCTTATGGGTTTCAACGAAATTTGCAAACCGAACAACATCCTGCAAATTGGAAGGTGCTTTACATTTGGACCAGAAATAATCTATTAATATATATTAATATGAATACTATTGGAATAAATATAAACACTTTCTCCTTAAATTTTCCTTGTTTTCTCCCCCTCTATTATCCCTTTGTGGTTCTATATTTAGTCACATCTCTATGATCACGACCTCCTAGATTTGCAGATTGGCAGATGCTCATATTTATCTATATATTCACATGATGAGCCCGACTAACCGTGGTTCATTTTAATACTTAGCCAATTATCTGACCACCAGGTCCCGAGTTTGTGGTATCCAACACTTATGTCCCTTGTTCCGTGATTTGCAATTTATGCTTTGACTAGTGGAAACTGACGAGGGGTTTGAAAAGATTAGCATTAATAAACAAACAATAGATTTTTTTCTGTGAGAGAGTTATCCCTTTTTCCCTTTTCTTCTTCCCGTCTATTATCACTTTCTCCTTATATACTTAGTCGCATTTCTATGATTGGAAGGTCCAAGGTTGGCGGGATAACAGATTTTCATCTCCATCTATATCCTCACATGACGAATTCGACCGATCGTTGTTCCTTTCCATATTTAGCCAATTTTTTGGCCGTGGTTGTCGGGTTGGCGCTTTCAAACTTTGTTGCTTCTTGTTTCGTGATATACATCTTGCACTCAAAACTTCTGTGATCTACAATTCCACCGCAGACTCCTCGAAGTCGCAAGCTTCACTATACTAGGGTTCACAAATGTTTCAAAGCATCTGTCGCTACGACCGTCGTTCCTTTCTATACTTAGCCAAATTTTTCCACTTGTTCCGTGATATACATCTTGCACCCAAAAAATTCTCTGATCTACAATTCCACCCCGGGCTCCTCCAACTCACAAGCTTCACTTTACCCGAATTCATAAAAAGTTTCAAACCATTTATGGCTATCTTCCATCCCCACCACAATTGCACCCTTCCCAATGCACATTAATTATTCCGGCCTCTAAATTAACTTCCATTGTTCTGTGACCTACAAATAGCACCCAGACCTCCACCATATACAAATTGACTGTCGGACTCCGACATCGTCCCCTCTTCCGTGTTACACATTATGCATTCAAATGTTACGAGCGATACAATTTGACCGTCGAGGCCTCACGTCTTCTGGGGAGACCTTGTCACCCTATTTTGGATCCTCAGGTTGGCGGGTTCACGAAATCTCCAGTTCCTAGTCACTATTTCCTGTGTCGGTCATCTTCATACTTCTTTCCAAATATGCAACAACAAAGGTTTAATGCTAAGACACCATCATGCAACAATCATAAAGATCGTCACTAATAAGCAAAAGCCTCAAGGACTAACCATTCCTACAAACCTTTTCCATAAACATGCAGAGAAGATCTTGGTAGGTAATGGGAAAGCTATTAAAAATTCCAATATATTAGCGAAAACAACTCTGACCCATCGTTTCCCTATTCCATACTTGGACACTTTTTCGATTGCGGGTTCCTAGATTGACGGCCTCAAAATTGTGTTTCAAATCTTCCACGACTTGCAAACAGTGCCCAAAGTTCCGCGATATACAATTTGTCCGCTGGAATGCCCCCTCAGGAGCTCGACCGTCTGTCGTTCCTTTCAATACTTAGACCCAAGTTGGTTGTATCTCCATGACGTGGTACATCTACTGTGTATCGAGTTCGGCCTACCGTTTCCATGTTCCATACTTAGACACTTTTTCGATTTCGGCTTCCCGGACTGGTGGGCTCAGCATTGTGTTTCCAATGTTCCATGACTAGCAAACAATACCCGAAGTTACGCGATATACAATGCACCTTCATGCCCTAATTTGCGGTCAAAACTCCCGAGAGATACAATTCAACCCTTGGGCCCTCTCCTTCCTTAATTGTTGTTCCATGTCCCTACCACCTTCCTACTTTTCTCTCGATATGAAATTGGAAAGCTTTAATGCTAACACTTCGTCATGCATGAACCTTAAACATGTCATTAATGAGAGAAAGGCTCGAGGATATCTCCCACACTTCTGCCATATACAAATTGACCACCAAACTCCCATATCATCTCCTCTTCTGTGGTACACATTTTGCACTCAAGTTCCGAGACATACAATTTGACCCTCGGGAAGTCTCATCTCCTGGGTAACCATTGTCACCCTAATTCTGAAGCCCGTCCGACCACTTTCCATACTTTCCCATTTCATGGAATATCTTTTGCGGATCCTCGTGTTGGCGGGTTCACAAAATCTCCAATTCTTAGTCATTGTTTACTGTGCCCGCCACCTTTTCACTTCTTTCAAAGTATGCAATGACCAAGGTTTAATGCTAACAGTTCATCATGCAACAACCGTACAGACCGCCATTAAAAATCAACGCATCGACGAGACAATGAAATTTAAATGAAGCTTGACTCCTCGAATTTAAAAGAATTTATTTTCTCTTTTCTGCCCAGAGACATGTAGAAAAGATCTTGTCATGCAATGGGATATATATTACAAGTTTCAATATATTAGCGAAAACGAATCTGCTCAGTTGTTTCCCTATTCCATACTTGAGCCACTTTTTCGATTGTGGGTTCCTGGATAGGTAGGCTCACGTTTACACTTCCATTGTTCTGTGTCCTGCAAACATTACCCGGACTCCCGCGATATACAAATTTCCCTCTGGACTGTCCCATCATACCCTCTTCCGTGTTATGCGTTTTGCACTCAAAAAGTTTCGAGACATACAATTTGACCCTCGGGCCCTCACCTCCAACGATTGTACCTTGTAACCCTATCTTGAATCCCGCCCGACCGCTTTCGATAATTAGACACTCCTTAATTGCCATTTCCCGTCACTGCGATCTTCGTGCCTCTTTGTTAATATGCAATTAGTAACCTTTCATGCTAACAACTCACCATGTAGGAACAATCAACATTGTCATTAATGAGTGAAATGCTCGAGGATATGTCCCATTAATACACATTGAACCAAGATCTACGGAGAGTTATATAATCCCTTCCGATTGTTAATCTGAAACACGGGTCGTCGCATTGGCCCGTTCAGGAAATCTCCAATCCTTAATTGTCCATTGCCATACCCACCATGTTCGCACTTCTATGTATGCAATTACTATTCTTTAATGCTAACAACGCATTACACAACAACCATCCAAATTGTGACTAATGAGCGAAATTCTCGAGGAGATCTCCCCTCCAGATGCATTGGACCAAGATTTGAACAAGATTATATTATCCTTTCCAACTCTTCATTTCAAACATTGTCTGGAGCAAATCAACATTCTCGTAAACTTATGGCAGTATCTCGACAAAAGTTCTGTTGAGATACAATGAATATCTTCGGATGTGAGGACTAGAAATTCCAGTGGTCCAAGGCATACTCTTACTATTTATCCTATTCCGCCCAGAACAAAGTGATTTGGACCTCTAGAATCACTCATGCAGGATGCGTCCCTGAGGTTTTTGACTATAAGGAGGTGGTCTCTTGGTGTGCTGAAAAATATATTTCAAGCCAAAGAATTATTCCACTACGCGACCATTCTCATGTTTCTTTGTCACCTCAGGTATTCAACAAGATCTTAAGATTGTAGAAGCCAACATTGACCTTCAAAGGACAAGACTGCAAATAGTTCCTAGAAAAACATGATAATGGGTTGGACCTCTTACCCGAGCTCCTCGAAGACCTGACAATAGTTCCTGAAGATATCACAAAGTTGCAAGTCAGTTCCTTTAGAAATCCATTCCGGGAAATTGCTTGGTTGTTTACAAGAATAACGGGACAGGAATCCACGTCAATCATTTCCCATATAGTTATTTATATTTTGTACTTCACAGTCAATGAACAATTCATTTTCGATTGGGGAAAGTTAATTTCCATTGAAATCTGTTCCCAACTATCATGATTCAAAGAATCGAATAAATTTTATATGTCATCCTACTTGATTTTCGCAATAGTGCATTGTTGTCCATTTCCGAAATTGTCTTTGTCCAAGAAAACAAACTATGAATTCGACCCAGTAACATTCTAGTACCAGGCCTTGTGGAGGCACAAGGCCTCCCATTTTTTTTATGAGGTTTTTAATGTCTTTGTCTCAATGTTCAAAGATTTATTGTTAGGAAAGGATGCTCCCCAGATGTCTGGCCAGGCAACCAAGTTTTTGGACAGGAAGGGGACACTTGAACAAAAGGAAAATTACAGTGTAATAATGATCTTTGGCTCCAAGGAAAATCCTGCTTTCCTTCCATGCCACATCACATACAAGATGTTTGTTACAGAAATAGCAAGGCAATACAACCACTGGTTGCATTTTTTCCATGACAAGAGAAAAAAACAGTTCATTCCTCTGCCCTGGAAAGTCGAGGACTTCGTGTTTAGAAACACCAACAATATTGACAAATTCACAGGCCATTTCAAGAACTTGAACCTAAAATATGTTGAAAGGCTAAAAGGGTTCGACCCTAATGGGATTTTTTGAGAACATTTACTATCAGTTGGATTTATCATCTCTTTTATCCATAGACGCTTGACCGAAGACATAGACAGTGATGACAACACTCATGCTTCTGATGATTGCGAGGTAGAGACATTGCAAAGCGCAACTGAATTGTACAAACAATAGGGAAAATGATCCGGTGAGAAGAGTGGCCAATCCCCAACTAACACTCCCAAGAGCACGACATCACGAAGCATCGCTTCAACGACCCACCCCAGTAAGAAAGCAACCCAGAAATATTCAAATGGAGGAGGAGATAAGAACCCTCCTTGCGGAAAAATTGATAGTTCTCACAAGCTTCCCCTAATGAAGAAGAGAAAAAACATTGCAGGGCAGGCAGAAGAACCCGAAATTGAAAGTGAGCACATGCAACTTGAAACTTATGTGGATGCCCTGTTGCAGAAAGTTGACCCGCAAGTGGATGCGATGCACCATAGTTCCACAATGGAAATAGTTGAGACCAACATTTTTGACGAAGATTAATCCTTCGTATTCCAGAGCATTTTTTTTGACAACCAATCTAAAAGTTTAATCATTGAAAAGAGAGATGTAACAAGTAAGAAAGGCAAATCTCGCACATAGATTAACTTTAGGAAAATGTTGTCGTCCCAAATCTCTCGATTTCACCGCGTAACGGGTGATGCTCTTGATGTTTCCATTGGAGCAATTGAAGCGGAGAATGCCAGATTGAACGACTGAGTCAAGGAATTTGAGGAGGCTTTCATTTCTACCCTAGTGTTTGCCAGTCCTTTAGCAAAAAACCGTGCCTGCTACCCTTGCAACCAAGTTAAAAGGATCCTCCAGCCTCCTCACATCCTGTAGAATCTTTGTAGAGAAGAACATCAACAAAAGAATGCAACTAATTATTGAAGCATGGGAAACACCACAAAATATAGCTTCCTTTCGAAAGAGGGAAAATGATTTGCACGGACATTTGCAGATGAATTTAAAAAATGAAGAACGTTTCTATGAGCATATGGTGACCCCTTTTTCCAACCATGCCATAAAAAACTCGGATCTGAAAATAAGACAAGAGGATATCCCCTCCCCAAAGTGGATCAAACAATTAAAAGCATGCTGGCAAAAGAAAGTTAAGAACCTGCAGCTCATTCTCGAATCATGTGAACAAGCCATATCAGAGAAAGAAGAATTATTCAGAAACCTGACCCAAATAGACTTAGCGGGAAGTACCAATGAGGTTCAAGACCCAAACTTAATCCTCAAGTACTTGTCCTTGACCAAACAAGCCTTCGATGAACAACTTGATATTTTAAAGGGGTTGACTTTAGAAAAGTTTTACAACATCCTTGAATATGGTGAAGATGAGGTCGAGAACTGGCTAGTGGAATATTCGACACACAATGAAGAAATTGAACAGGCTCTGCATAATATTTATTGTGGATCTAAGGAAATTAGAAAACGAGTTTTTTGACATAGAAATCCGCGATGAAATCAACGTGGCCCCCATGAGAAGCTACATTGAAGAATGGTTCCAACGGAGAATGGACAAGCTCATCGACGAAGGGCAACAACCGGTTGACAGGATTCCAGTGGTCATCGACGACAACAAAAAAACGCATCGGCTTCATATTGAGTCTATACTGATCACATCTTGTTTTCTTTATCAATCCAGTTAGTCTACCTCTTTAAATAGAAATCTCTAACCAAAGACTCATAACTTCCAATTTCTTCTTTTCAGGTCTTCCTCTCTACTGTTGTGCACTTCTTCTTTCTACATTCCTATTTCTTGTACTTATTTCTTTTATGGTACTCGGGAGCCCCAATCCCAGTCTATATGAAAAACACATTTAAATTTCCATAAATATGTAACAAACATTATTAATTTTTGATAAATTTCAAAGAAAACTATTTCGGGAATGCTATTTTTTTTTTCCTTCAACTATGTTGGATGTCAGGAAATTGTGTTTATTATATTTGAATGTTTAATGTGTGTGATTCCTGGTTCTTTTTTCCAGGAACCTTTATTGCAAGACATTATTAATTTTTGGTAAATTTCAAAGAAAACTAATTCCGGTTGAGACATAAATTTTCTAAGTCCCATGTTTGAACTATACACACCCCAGGAAGAAACTGACTCGTTCACATATTAACCTTGGGGGTCATCTACTAGCCCAATGTCTTGTGGTCATCCTCTCATCCTCTACATGTATACCACCTGTACTTCGAGCTGCTTCCCACGTGTCTCTCCTTGGTCCCGCTGTAACAACCTGGCAGGGACTATGCTACCATGCAACACTTGTTATATAGAGATATACATACTCTACCTTGCTCCATATTTGAATCTATCATTTTAAAAAAGAAACCATATAATCTTAACTATTAAACCTACTTTCATGAAAAAATATATAATAATATTTTTTCAATACTTGTAGTGAAATATATATTCATACACAATTACAAGTGATTATATAATATTGTAGATTAAAGAACTCCACTCATAATGATTTTGTAATTAATTATTAAAATATTATAATTGTGATGATATCATATCCCATTATTCATTTAAGTTAGAACTTGTCTACCTAAAATATGAAGCCATTAAGATTTTGAAATTGGCCTCAAGGAATTCTTCCCATTGGCCTGTCTGTAATGTGATGCAAAGTTTAATTATTAAAAAGGACCCTTTTATATAATACGCTCCCATAACACATGTAGAAAAATGCATCCTCTATTTGAATAATGGAAGGCCATGAGTCATGGAATACACTAATGAAACACATGTTGGGTAAACTATAGTCAGGACCACTATCTTCCACACAATTAAATAAATAATAATAATTCATAAATACTATCGTTAGCTCCCACCACAAGCATCATGTTTGTGCATAGCTATACGTTATCGTTAGCTCCCACCACAAGCATCATGTTTGTGCATAGCTATACGTTAAGGAGAAAAAAACACATATTTCATGTTTCCATTGTAAGATTTGAATATGGGAGTATGTTAACAAAATGCTTTTTGAATGTGCAAGCATGTTAACAAAATGTTTTTTTTGAATGTGCAAGCATGTTAACAAAATGTATGTTTTTTTCAATGTGCAAGCATGTTAACAAAATGAATGTTTTTTTGAATGTGCAAGCATGTTAACAAAATGTTTTTTTTGAATGTGGAAGCATGTTCATAAAATGCTCATTTTACCATTGTAGTGACCTTGTAGTTGGCCAAGGTTCGAGCTAGATTAGTTATAAGATTTGGTTTATATAAAACAATGAATTATCTTTAACTTGTATAAAGAAGTGATTATGTGGCTAATTTGTATTAAGTTTTTTTTTGTTTGTTTTTATAATAGTTTTTTTGACATTTTTTTTTTAAGTATAATTGTAGTTTTTAGTTTGATTTTAATTGTTAGTTTTTTGGGTTACTTCAAAAGTGTTTAAGCTTATGTGATGTGAAGTGCATGGTGTGTTAACTACCCTTGATTGTATCGTAATTGGAAATGCACATTAGAGATAACTTACTCATGGATTCCTAGACTTTAACTTGATGCGTATGTGGCACACTTTCTTAGGAGGCTAGAGAATTGTGTGGCATGGTGACATTCTTCATAAGGCACACATGGAGGGATTGCTTGGTAGGACAACCAATTTGGAGGAGGAGCATTAGGAATTTAGGAGGAGGGTGTTGAGCCCTAGGTAGCATGAGGATACTTGGTTGCTTGCATGGAGGCTTAGTTTTAATTCATGGAGGTGTGGTAGACTTAGACAAGCAGATGGCTTAGGAGGTAACGTTGGAGCATTGGAGACATTTGGATGAGTGTTGGACCCTCCTTATAGAATGCTCACCTTGGGACCCTTGCTCGAAGGATGCGCATGCCTTGGAGCTTGACATGTGTTACTTATAGTTTGAGTGCTTCACATGTGGACCTATCTAGTGATTCTTTATGTTGCTTGTTGTGAACATTGTCCACTTATTATTGTTGGCCTCCCTCACCTTTCATATATATAAAGGGAGGAAGTCTTTTCATTCGTCATAGTGAACACAACATTGTATTAGAGACGTGAGAGCTAGAGAGAACTGTTTCTTTCTCATATATTATTCTTCTTTGTACTTTACTCTCGTCTTGATGCACGGAATGATTTAGGGTTAGTGTTTCCTTAAGAAGACAAGGGAAGCCAATGTATGGGAGAAACCTTAGAGAAGCAAAGGGAGCACTTGTTCTCATGATTCTTGTGAGAGAAAAGATTAGGGTTTCATGGAATTTGAAAACTCTAGTACTACCTTAGAGTGCTTGATGTGGAGAAGATAGAGGGAGACTATTTTGTTGTTTATTCTACACTTGTGTGATGCAAGTGCATGTGCCAAAAAGGACTTGTTATTGTAGATATTTAATGGAACAACTAGCTTTGATTAAGAGTGATTCCTAATTAATGGCAACTCGGTAGGGTTTTATTATAATTTCCCTAACTAGGATTTAGAAAGCATTAGAAAAGTCCTAGAACCTTATGATAAGCTTAAAAAACTTACATATACCAACATTAAAAATTATTGATATATATATTTGTAACTTCCTCTTATAAATAGATAAAAAGTTCCTTACTATTCAACCTTTGTGTACTTAGATATTTGAGTTTCAAGTTTCAACTTATATTTTTATAATAAAATATTTATTAAATTATAACCTTAAAATTTATTATTATTATTTTTATTTTACAAATTTTGAAGTCGACGTTGTGTTAAGAAGGTGGTGAGCTAATCTTATGTAACATTGTAAATTCTAATCATTCGGTGGCTTAAATGTTTAAAATAATGAAATTATAGTCCTTATCCATTGTTGCATCTACAATGGGATATTCATACACCGAATATTCCAGTTCATTGTCTTGTTATTTTTTAATGACTCCGTACTAGCAAAACTTGCCTCAAGATTATACAATTCACATGATTTTTTTTTTAATTAAAATATAAAGATGAGGATCTTAGGTTGGTGGAGTTCTAAAGAAAGATATGAGTTAAACGGTTGTTTAATTTGATTGTGAAGAAAATAATTTGATTAAAATACGAAATAATTTTTTAAGAAAGAATATAGCATTAAAAGTAAGAAAGAATTTATGTAATAAGTTTGAAGTTTATATAAGAATATAGTTTAACAAACTATTTAAGTAAAAAAAGAAAAGTATTATATTTTAAATTATAAAACAAAATTTAACCAGATTTGGAGTTTGTTTTTTCACAATTGAGGATTTCTAGTTCTCTTTACATTTTTTTTTCCAGGTCATCTTCTAGAGTAGCAGAGGGCTCTTCACATGGGAGGAGATTCACTATAAAATTGGCTAAATAGACAAGTAATTCTTGAATAAAAGAGAGACTAACAAAGTGCTCATTCATCTTGGTTTGGAGGACCGAGTGCCCTTAACTCATTTTCTTAGTTTCTAAGAGTCAAAGTGTGCTTGAAAACATCCTTGTAGAGGTTATACATGTTTTTTGTGGTTTCATCAAGTTTGAAGTTTCGATTATTCCCTCCACACCTCATTTTTCTCTATATTTAGTTAGTGAAGCGTTTCGAAATTAAATACCTAGTTAGTGAAGCCAATATATAGGTAACCTTTCTTGAGCTATAACGTTCTTGAATTTAATTAGCTATTTCTAGTGTTATGAGGGGAGTCGAATCACTGCTTCAATGCACACACTATTAAAAAAAAACAAGCTTTGCTTCTAATTTTGAACTTTAAAATTTGAAGACCAAGGGAAAGACAAATTAATTCTTAAGTTCATAAGGGGGGGAATTCAGGTTGTGGTGTAGTCGAATCAGGCCGAGATGAGATGTGTCTTAAAGAAGGTTAATTAAAAAATGAATTGCATAAATTAATCATTGAATTTTTTTATTTTTTTTGAAATGAGATCACACATGAAAAGATCCCAAAATCAAATGTGGAACACTCTATGAATTGAGGCCTATTTGAAAATCGAGACCCCTCACCACCACTATTAAGTGAGGGTAGACACGATTTTGAAATCGGGGATGACTGAGAAATTGAGGAACGATTTTTTGTGGAGGAGACCCGACATGGTCATCGGGGCCAATCGAGAAATCGAGACCTTGTATCACCAACATTTGTATAGGAAAGACTTGATCACAATCAAACTTTTAAAAATATGGCTTAACACATGCAAAAGGTACGAAAAGTTGTCACACATGTGAAGAGTATGGAAGATGTTTCCACACATGCGAACATAGAGTTGTAGGAAAGCAATATAATTGAGAAATCAGAATCGATTGAGGAATTGGAACTGTGCGGCATTGTATTTGTAAAGGGAAGGCTTGATTAGGACATCATGGCCGATCATTATATTGGGACCCATCCACACCAAGTTAGTGACTAGAGAGCCCAATTTTGGAGTTTTAGCCCAATCATCAAAAAAGGTTTGAAAACAAAATAACTAAGAAAAGCACTTTGAACAAGTCCAAAAGTTTGTATGGTTTGTATGGTACAAATAGTGACGAAATGGTATGATTTGGATATCGGGGCAGATTTCTAAATCAAGGTAAGGCAGTAACAACTAAGTGAAAAGGAGGCCCAATTTTGACATTGGGGGCAATTGAGAAATTGAGATTGAAAAGATCTTGACTTGGTTGAAAGTTCAAAAGGGAGAAAAGTTTGGAACGAAGGAAAAACTTGAACAAAGTTTCTAATTTAGAGATCGAGGTCGATTCCCAAATTGGGGAGCTTGTCTAGAGAAACAAGTGAAGAAGATGCCCAATCTAGATATCGGGAACAAAAAGAGTTTGAACTAAGAATGAAAGAAACAAAAATTGTATAAGGAATAAAGCTCAAGAAAAACCTAAATCCAAACCAAACAAATAAAACATGAAACCCAATCTAACTTGATTGATTGGAAGAAAGAACCTGTTAAAATGTGACAACAATCAATTAAAAGAAAATGTAAAAACTAAAATTTACTTATGTAAATATTTGGTGATGTTGGTTTATGAAACCGATGGAATTTTGTATAATAGGTGTTAGTTCTGGTAACTATGTCATTGTTCCAAGATATATGTATATCTATTAATACCAAGAGATGTATCTGGATGGTAAGCATGATTGTAAGCCTATCTTGAATAGTAAAGATATTGATACCTTTCCTCGTGGATGTTTCCCTGTAAATGGTTTTACCACATAAATACTGTGTCATGCGTGTTGGTGTTGGTTGTGGAGCCTGATTATCTTCCTGATTCAGAGGTCCTTGCTTTCATCCGTGTTTATACCCCATGAAGTATTTACACCCCAGAAGTATGTACACTCTTCCATGTGGAGGAGTGCAGAGCGGGGGTACCCCCTCTGCGGGGTCCGAGGGGCCTATCCCCCCGGCTGGGGGGTCTGGGGGCAAGCGGGCCCCCAGCGGGGGTTCGGAGGCAGCGTCCCCCGATGGGGGTTCGAGGGCGAAGCCCCCGAAGCAAAAATTGCCTTGTAAAAGTATATTGTAATTTCATTGTAAATCTAGACCATTCATTATAAGGTCGCAGATCTAACGATAGAGATTATGTTAGGGTTTTTTTCCCTAGAAGGAAACCCTCTTTTAT